>SKCR01014340.1:0-76343 GCA_019454045.1 Zanthoxylum bungeanum | reverse complement strand
AAAGCATAAACTAGATCATGGTTTTTAATCTAAAAATGCCCCTCCCACTAAATCATGCAATATTGTAATCCCCAAACAGAATACAAAGATTTAATATTAAATTAAATACAAAGAGTGAAAAGTGGATCCCGTGAATATATTTCAGCTCACAGCAGAGGCACGGTCTCGCCTACGTATATTCATCAGGTAGACAACTCATTTGTCAATCACTCAATAGTGACTCATGGGTTTCCGGTCCTGGTCGTTTCTCGTTGTCGCTGCGAAGGCAGGCCCACAAGGAGACGTACCAAGGTTAAACTCGTCAATGATAAACAAGTTACTTACGTAATCCTGACAGCTATGGCACGTTCAGAATTCCACTTTCGCTTGAATTTATCTAGTATCTGATACATCCGGTATAAATAAATCTCTATCGGTACACCCTCAAGGTCTCGGTGTAGTCACAGATAGTATTCATAAATCGTATTGATAAGATGGACCACATAACATGCATCGAATACATAATTACATTAAAACCTTATTAATCAGAGATTTTCCGCTAAGTGTCATACACCCTAAACTAACCAAATTAGATTATAATAAGCATGTATAAAGTTAAGAAAGCATGATTAAACATTGATTTAATTAAAGCTAATCATTTTAGGGGGCCTAGAATCAGACTCGCTCTGATACCATTTTGTAGGGGTTTTCAGAGGCTAAATCCGGTAACGCAACGGAAGCGGTGGAAAATCAGATTTTCCGATTTCAAAACTTTTTCTCAAATTAATTAAATAAATATTTATTTAATTATCCAATAATCAAATATGAAATAAAATTCAATAAATCATATTTAAGTGAATTTACCGAATTGCCCTACACTTGGTACTTTGTCCATTTTAGTCCGAAATTGATCAAATCAATTTTGAATGATTCTAAATCATTTCTAAGATGAACTTAGCATGTTCAAAACATAAAACACCAAGGCAACCAAAATCCTCAAATTTCCCTCACTTGGCCGAGAGCCTCCATTAGGGGGGTTGTGCATTTTGTCATTTCATGCATCAAAACACATCAAGATGTAATCCAATCAACATGAAACTTTATATGCATCATATACACATCCAAATACACAACATAAATGAAAATCCCCAAATTTGGAATTGGTCATGAACCCTAATTTTTCAATTTCTTCAAATGGACAAATTAGACCAAATAGTTTAAATCAATTACTTTAATCATCATTCTTTCATCCAATAAAAGTCTCAACACAATGAAACAACTCAAGATCAAATCTAGGTCATCTAAGAGTGGGTCAACAACTCTAGATTAGCAACAAGTTTCCAAAACCATAAAAGAATACTTATTACTACAATAGTCATAAACTTCCATCATTAAACATGCTCAACACTTCCACCAAACTTCCATTCATCAAAAACACAAAGAATAAAGAAAATAATAACTTAAGAACATCACAAGATGTTGCCTAGATCATAAGGAACATTTTCTTATCTAATAGTAAGTTGAGAAACTTACCAAATCCAAGCCTTTCTTTGGTTTTCCTTTCTTCTTCTCTAGCTTCTTTGTTTTTCTTTTAATGGAGTTTAGGTTAGAAAGTGTATTAGGTTAGAAACCAAATGAAATGAAAAACAATATATACTTGCATCACAAAGGCCTTGGCCGAATTTGGCAAAGGCATATACAAAAAATATTAATTTCAATTTCATTTGAATTTCATTAAATCAACTTGATAAAATATCTAAATAACACTTTATAGATATTTATATTAAGTCAACAAAGGCAACTTAATCATTAAACCAAATATCCAAATGTTACGATATTTATATTTTTATTAATTTAATCATTAACAATAAAATAAATAAATAATTAATTAAATATAAATATATTAACATATGTATTATATTACTTATTAAATATCAAATACATATATTCATTTAGTATATTAGTCAAATATCTCAATTTGACTATTAATTAATGTGTATTTAAATTAATCAAGTATTAAATGTAAATACACAATAATTAATCAAATGACTATCGGGTCCCATTAGCATGTATTTTGCGTTTAACCTTTAACGACTTTATAAATAATCAACATTATTTATATGTGTTGCTCTAGTGCTCTACGAGTATATTTCATTATTGAGACTCTCTAGATTCAGGTATATCCGTCACGAAATCAAATTTCGTGTCCATAATTTATCCACCCGTAAATTATGACGATCACGGATAATCTCACTGAATCATACAGGTCGAGGTCATGGAAAATGTATAATTCCTCTGTCACAGGTATCCGGATAAATCCCAGAGATATAGATGTAAACGTCAAATCTCTACGGGGATTATCCAGTCGACTATTCCATTAGCAATCTCTAAAAGAATGTTTAGAACTAGCTTCTAAACTTTACCACGGGCCCATGGTTTTATCTGATTGCTAATCATATGGACTACCTATGCTCTGGTACACAGAACTGACGGATCCTATCTTGATACACATAGGACACCCTGAGGATCTATCCACCCAACGAACAGGTGGAGGTCTGATTAGTTTTGATTCTAATTATGACATTAGATAGTCTATGTCATATAAAGTCAGAAAAGATGCAGTGGGAGTGTCACCGTTGATTTTACTAAATAAGTATAATCAGTTGCAACTTATGAAGTATTGACTTATGAAGTTGCATAGTGACCCTATAGATTAGAAGTTTTCATATTTGTGTGATGTTTGCGGTTGTCTCAAAGTATTTGGATTTGATTTCTAAATACATAGAAAACTCTGAAGCTATAGCACAATACTGATATAGCGTCTGAGTCATATTGATGTGGAATTTGGATTCTGCAAAATATGAATGATGCTAGCTAAGGAAAACGGTTGAGTTTGTTGGACAGACTCAATTTGTTAAAACAGGCTTACTTGTTATTGCCTACCACTTGAGTGCTGGTGAGCTCTTAAGGGCCATGAGTATGCGATACACATTGAGATGCGTATAAGATACAGTGGATTGACACTAGAGCAAGTGTGAGAAATTGTTAGGGTTGGTGCTCCGAGTGCCAATCCGGATCGTATTTATGTCCGATTCATAAATACGAGCGATTCAATTTTCCATAATATTACTAATTTTATGGTAGCACCCTTGTCCTTTATACACATATTCGGTCTAATTCGATTAGATATATGATTCTGATTAGACCGAAATTAAATTTGGTTTAGTGATATGTGTCTATTAGACAAAGACCCTAGGATTTACGATATAGTGCGCAATTACAACGTAGTATATAATTAACATTGGGAAGCGCACTATAAATGTATATCCATAAATAAATTTCCTGGTCAAGATTTACTAACACGGGTCGGTTAGTAAATGTAACATCCCAAATTTTCGAGACTATTCTAGGAGATTCCCGGACTGATGTTATAGTCCTGGAGCATGATGATAATGAAGAATAAGAGTTCAAGTGATGTTATATAGGTTGGAATAATAGATTTTGAATATTCGTCACGTTGGAAAATGCTTGGGGTTAAAAGTCAGTTGCGCGATTTTCGTAAACCGCGTAAAGGTTGCAGTTTTGGACACCAAATTAGCAAACGAACTCCGATCGAGTTGGTTCTTGAACTATCAGACTCGTTTTTCCGAGACTAAAAACTTTTGTGTTGAATACTTTTCGAGAATCGCGTCAGAAGGGCTCCGAAAATGTGATATTCCAGAAAGTTCCATGATATGGGCTAAACTGCAATTATGCGAGGACTTTTTTGATATTTTCCAGGAAAGTATATAAAGCCTCAAGGTTTTCTAAAATCACAATTTTGGCAAACCTTATTTCCCTCCACCTTTCGCACCCCTCATCGCCCTTAGAGGAGAAGCGCTCGCCGGCAGCAACTCCGGCCACCACAGGCCGGCGCACCGGCGCAGAAAGGAGCGTCCGGCCCCCACGCACCTGTCGGTAGGAGGAAGGAGAACGCGCGGGAATGGGTTTGATGGTTCCGGTTCGTCGGTTCATTTCACGGCCGAGCCACCCGCCAAATCAAAGCTCTCGGAGAGTACTATGAGTATGCAGAATCAATTTCGCAGAACAGCGGCCTGAATAACGCAAAACGAGGAGAGAAGTGTCGGTGAACAGTAAACCCACGATGAACAGTAACTCCAATAGGAATTCCGATGGCACCAGCGCGTTCGTATGGCCGATGAGAGTCCGAATATGGCCTTGGAATTTCGGTACGACTCTCCGTTTAGAATTTGTTATTTTAAAGTTTACAGTTTTATATTCAGATGTTTCCAGTAGTTCCGTAGTTTAGCGAATTAGCATGAAATAAATTGAATGTGCTTTAATATGTTAGAATGATAAATGTGGTAGAATCCGAGGAGAAACAGAATAGATTAGATCGATCCGGTAGAATTAGCGAGTTTTCGGTAAAACATAGCTTCTCGCGCAATTAAGCGTAGGTGACCGTAACCATGGTTAAGACATAAAAATGGTATTGCGAGGGTAATTAAGTAATTCTGGATAAGTTCGGAGGTTCTGTAGCATTTGCAGAAACTTTTTCGCAAGTTTTGCCGCAAACACGTAAAATGAGAATCTGAGCCATTTAGCTAGTTTAGAACATATACGAGCATATATTAGAGTAATGAAGTTTAAATGGTAGAATCAGAGAGGATTCGTGTATTCTGAGAAAGTCTGTAGTTTATTATAGATGAGTAGAAATTTCCGCAAATAGCGGTTCTGACCGTGTTTGTTACTTATTTTGACAGATCGGGTCCAGAGTCGGAGTGTCTACGAAACCAGGTAAGTAACTCATGCTACGAATACTTAAGAGATTTAATAATGTTCAGAATTAATAATATAATAAAGTTGTATATAGTCATTTGCATGAAACTTGTATATATATATAAAGATGAATGTAGGGAAAGAGACAGGTGTATTTATATACACATATAGATAAGAACAAGCAAAAGTAAGCATGTGTATGAGCAACAGATAAACATATAAGTATATATGAGTAAAGAGATACATATGTAGGAATAGACCAGTATTTATGTATATATAGTTAGAGCATACGAATAAAGTCATGTCTATATTAGACATAAATGTTATTATGTATAAGTATTTAGAAGCATATGACACCAGTAAACTTTAGATTGAAAGTATAAAAATGATAAGGTATAAGCATATACATGAAACGTGAGCAAATGTTCATGAATATAACTTATTGAGACTTGGGTTTGGGGGTTGTAGAAAACTACACCTTAGGGAATGGGATTAAAGTTATAAATGAGATAACATAGACATATTAGTGATAAAATAAGTTATTGTGTAAAATCAAGAATGTTAGAAAGAGTTAGAAAGCTTATTCTAAGTGCATAATTATAATGAGCATGTGAGTGTACAACTAACCTAGTAGATATGTATGTGTGTATAAGAATAGTCTGAATGCAAGTGTTGAATTTCATACAAGAATGAGCATATATATATACATGTTTTTAGTAACATAAGTATTGAAATATGTATATAAGATGATAGAGAGTATGGATGAGTAGTATATGTATTGCATGAGGACATACGTAAGTTTATGACATGAGGAAGCAGAAGAATGATAAAGAATATGCGCATTCATGGATATGTATAGACAGGTATGAATGTAAGATAAATTTAATATGTTTTAGTTTGAGCAAGCATTCTGTTGATATTTGAGCATATAGTTTGTAAGATCATTATAGATGGAATCATGGCTAGAGTAGAGAGAAGCATGAGAAATGCATATACGCATGTACATGTGTGTGTGAGTTAAGATTTTCAGAAATCAAGCAAAAGAAAAGAATGTTTTCAAAGAATTCAAATGTTCCAAAGAAAGATTTCAAATGCTTTTGAAAAGAATCGTATTTCAGAAAATGTTTTCACAGTTTGATTTACAGATTTTGGTTTTATGTTTTTCGGGGCATGAGGTAAAAACTCACCCCAGTATGTAACTTGAGATACAGTTCAGAATTGATGGATACTTGGAATTGACGGATTTAGAGACATGTGCACATGTTGAGGACTGAGGGGACGCTCTCAGATCCTCCAGATTATGGCTTGGGGGACGGCGAGACGTAACGCCCCCAAGACCACCAGATATGAGACAGCAGTGGCATGCTTTGGGGGACGGCGATACGTAACGCCCCAAAGTCATGGATTTGCACTTCTGCCTCCAGATAGGCGTATGGGGGGACGACGATACGTAACACCCTCATACGTCCAGTTTTCAGACAAAAACACAAAATTCAGAGAAAGTTTTTAGTTTTCAAATACAGATTACAGTTTCAAAGAATGTTTTCAGCTTCCAATTACGTTTTCCGAAAGAGCTTTTTCAGAAAGAAAGAGTGAGATAAAGTTTCTAGTTTTCAAACACAGTTTTCAGATTTGGAGCTTTTAGATTTCAAATTTTATACAGCTTTTAGACTTTCAGTTGATAGTCTTCGAAAACCAGGTTATAGTTTACAGTTTTCAGAGATACCGAATTCAGAGGAAGTTTTTAGTTTCAGTTTTCAGATACAGTTCACAGTTTTGAGATACAGTTTTCAGTTTCCCGATACAGATTTCAGTTTTCCAATGCAGCTTTTCAGTTTTCAGATACAGATTACAGAAAGAGCTTTTCCAGAAAAAGAAAGTAAAGTAAAGTTTTCAGCAAAGAAACTTTCAGATAATAGTTTTTCAGAAAGAGTTTTCAAAGAGTATCTTCTAAAGACATGGCATGTTGGAGTAAAGTATGATTTGCAATTATTGCATATAAATCATGTATTCTAGTAAGTTATTTGAGATGCATATAGTTGATGGTAATGAATTATAGCCTGAGTACATTTAGATGCATGTAGCTAACATTGATACATGGTATCATCATTATGTTTATATGTATTTGTAGATGATGTTGGTATGAGATGTAGGGCTATATGAGAGATTCTCATTGTGAATATTTAATGTGTGATATATAGTTGAAGGAAAGAACATATGGTAAGAATGCTAGAACATGTTGCAATGATTACATGTGTATGTATACATGATCAGTGATAGTAGGTTAAGTGTCTGACAGAGATAATATTTTAGTACAACCGACTTGATGATATTTCAAAGAAGGTAAGAATAAGAGGTTTTAAATTAAAGGCCAGAACTAGATACAAAGTAAATATATAGAAAAGTGGAAAGATATTAAAGTAACGTAGTGGATACGTAATGAGTCTTGGTACAATAGATGGATTTATAGAGCTTAATGACCATTGTATAGATGTTTAAAGTTTAAGTATGAAACAAGATGTAAGGGTGTGTGAATTAGGACAGAAATCTTGTAATATATGGTAACATCTAAACTTGAATAAGAGTTTTTAAGTTAACTTAGATTTGAGAATTATGTGAGACTACATAGACAATTTAAGTCATCAATATATTAAGTAATAAACTTTGTATTGGGTTTGTATGTTTAAGTTAGGAGCATAGTTACTTACTGAGTCATTATGACTCACACCACAACAGTTTGTAGTTTTGCAGGTCAGTATCTGTCAATTGGAACCAGCAGGATTTCAGTGAAGACTTTGAAGACAGTGGATCGCCCCAATTGCATTCAAGAGAGTCATGGGTCGAGTTATGGGTCCTCACGGCCCTTTGTATGGTTTTTTGCATTTGTATCTCATTTGTATAAGTGATGTAATAGTTTAGTGTTATTTTTGAGTCCTGGCCGGAGGCCAATTGATTTACTTTTTATTCATTGAGTTCAGGCTTGAGGCCTTGTTGATGAATGCATTGATGTTGAGTTATCGGTCTGAGGCCGAGATTGTTATATTCTTGTTGTATATGGATGCTGGCTACAGGCCAGGTTGCATGATGTTACGAATATATCATGCCGAAATTTCGTCAGAAACAGAGGCTTATGGAGATGGGTTCTCCTATCTCCTACCGGTAGCATCCTGGCTTAGACGGGATGTTACAGTAAAATCTGTTGAGACCAGTACATGTCGTATATCATGACTTGGTCCGGTGGTTTATCCCAGTGAACCATGAGTCTCGGGAGACTCATATAGACATGTAGGTGTTTATTTGATAAGACACTGAACTACTTACTGAAGGTTTCCTAATATATGGTACACCAACGTCAATAAGAACCTTCTCGAGTTGAGCGAGCATAGTGGTCCTTCGACTTGAGATACCACTGTGGATATATGAGCTATCCTCCACACTTTGATGGCAGTCACGTCAACGATCTAGTCATGACCAGACCTCCCCCTGTTCGTTAGGTGTGGATTGATACTCATGATATCCTGTGCGTATCAAGATAGGATCTGTCAGTCCTGTGTACAGGGCATAGGCGTCCATCACATGTTTATGATCTAGTATATCCATGGCCGTGGTATAAACATCGAAATTAGTTCCGAGTGTTATTTCGAGATCGTAAATTGAAAGTCGACTGTATTATACCGAACGGATTTGACGTTTTTATCTATACCCCAGGTATAATACGGATAGCCTATGATAGATGGATTATACGTATGCAGTGACCTCGACTTGTATAGTTTAGCGAGATTATCTGTGGTCGTCATAATCCATGAGTGGGTGGATTATGGACACGAATTGGATTTCGTGATGGATAAACCTAAACTTAGAGAGTCCCACAATATGAAGTGTACTCGTTGAGCACTTGGACAACTCGATATGAATAATACGGATTATTCATAATACTTCACACGGATTAAATGAATTAATTCGGATCGTTTAATCGTTAAACGACAACACATGCAATTAGGGAATTTTGTCCGATAATAATTTTTTTGTGTATTTGTATTTGATACATAATACGATTAGATACACATAAATTATTCTTCAAATGAGATTTTTGACACATTTCATAAATATATGTCTTTGTTATTTATTCTAAATAAAAATACATATACATAATAATTATATTAATTGATTATTTGAATATTTAATTGTTAAATGTTTAAATAATTAATTAATTAGCCTTTTTCATAAATGTTATGATACATGTTAAAATATTATTGGATGTTATGACATGTTTTGGATAAGCTTTATATATGTCAAATTTTGATTTGATAATATAAAGTTTTCTTTTGACTTTAATATGATTAAACTTATAAAAGACAAAATTACCCCTTTTCTTTCTCATTTTCGTCCTACTATATATAAAGGATTAAGAAATTATTTTTGATCATTCTTTATTCTTCATCACTGCCGAACACTCCTCCAAAAATGGGTTTCATGTTATCTTAATAATTCATGAAAATAAAAGAAGATAAATCAAGAAAAAAAAAAACTTAAGGATTTTGGGATTAAAGGTAATTCTACAAACCCTTTAGCTTGAAAATTGTTTTTACTTGTTTCTTGATCATCTAATGAGATCTAGGGTTTCTTCTTTTACAATTTTTTGGGGCTTTTGGTTGTGGTGAATTGAAATGGAAGATTATAGCATGTGTGAAGTTTAATTGGAACTATTTAGTGTAATTTATTTCCAATTTGTTCAAATTATTATTGGACAAAAGAGTTGCCATTCTAGAGTTATTGATCCACTCTAAATAGCCTAGAATTGTTCTAGAGTTGTTCATATGTGGTGGGACTCAATTGGTGTTAGATTAATTTGATAAATCTTAGAGAAAAATTGGATTTAAAGTGTGAATTTTTGGCAAAATTAGTTTCTGTTTCAGACCTGGAAGTATTCTGATATTTTTGATAAAAAAAAATATGTTTTATGAATGTTTTGGATGTATTATGGGTGTTGGCACAATTGCCGAAAAGTGCTTCCGACTTGAAATAAGCGAAAACGGCAAAAAACAGCGTTACCGGGTGGATTTTGAGCCAAACAGGTGACGGATGTGAAAACAGTAATTCTGTCACTGTTTCGGCAGCCCATTAACTTCCCCGACACTATTGGAGCCGACCTGGGCAGTTTTCATAAGTGTCGGGTAGTCGGTTCGGTCAAAAAAGCGTTTTAGGTAATTTTGCGAAAAAACGGTTTTCTTAAAAGTTTCGTGAGTTTTTAACTTGTTTATGTCAATATTTGAAATTGAATAAATCAGTTTAGGTGAAATATGAATAAATTATTCATATTAGATATTGAATAATTTATTCGGTATTTAAAAAAATTAATTTAAAAATACGATTTCGCCCGACCCGCGACTCCGCTGCGCCCCATCACCCAAAATCCCAACAGTTCCAACTCCCAATACACATCCATTACATTCATATGATATCAAATTCATCACAGAATTTCCAATTTGCATAGATTTGATCCAGAACCGAAATTAATGATTTTTCATGCTTTAAATGCAATTTTTCAAGACTAAATCAATTAATCTCAACACCAAATCAAGTCACCACATATGAACCGCCCAAGAACAATTCTAGGTGTTAAAAGAGTGGTCATAACACTCTAAAATGGAAAAAATCATCAAATGATCAAATTGGATACAAATTACACTAATTTCATCCAATATACTTCACACATACTTCACATCCTTCCAATTCATCCACCATAACCAAAAGCCCCAACTTTTCACAAACAAAGGAACCCTAGAACATTTCTAGTAATTCAAGAAAATAAGAAACAAAATTTCTAAGCTTAGGGATTAAGGATTACCTTTTAATCTCTTGAATTTGCTAAGCTTTTCTTGAGTTTTCCTTTGTTTTTCTTCATGGTTTCATCAAACAAATATTAGGGCTTTATTTTCTTTTAGGTTCGGCCAAGGTAGATCAACATGAGAGAGAAAACAAATATTCAAAAATAAAATGAAGAGGAACTGACTTTGAGGGGATAAAATGGTAATTTCGCAATTTAATCAAATAAATTGCCAAATTAACGACATATATTTATGTCATTATTTGATATCGAATAAATAGGTTTAGGTGAAATATGAATAAATTATTCATATTAGATATTGAATAATTTATTTGGTATTTTGAAAAAGTTTTAAAATATGATTTCGTCCGAACCGCGCTTCCGCTGCGCCCATTGACTGACATTGTCACACGCGTATAACGCAAGCGCACGTATCGTTCAAGTAGTATAAAAAGTATCGATCCCACGAGGACTTAATACCTAAGATATTAATTTGTGAAGTCAAATGTTTACAAGTATCTAAAGAATTGGTTGATTTGATTGGAATGGTGATTTTAAATTTTTAAAACAAGTAAATAAAATTGCGCGAAAGTAGATTTAGGAAAATTCAAATTTATAAAACTATCCAAGATTGTGAATTCTTCCAATAACTTTTAAAAGATGAAGTGGTTATTTCACGTTTGTGTAATATATTGGTTTACTAACATGGAACACGAAAATATGTAAAAGCATCTTCCGATGGTCAGTTACAAATACCCAGTGTAACCCAATTAATTATATTCCTATGTCAACCAAGTTAGCTGAATTTATTAAGATTAAGTTCCAATTATGGTTACCCCCGCCCGACATGTATATTCCTATCCTGTAAGGAAATCTATTATATGGTTATCAATCCTCAAGGAAGATCATGGGCTATTAAGTTTAAGGCTGAAACCTAAAATTCCTTTGTCAAGTTTATTTTAAGTTTACCATATCGATCTTATTAGTGGCCAATTAACAAGAAACATTAAGCTTAAGACTTAATAAGTAAACCTTTAAATTACCCAAACTATAAAATAACCCCTTATAACCCAATGATATTGGAATTCATCACAACCCTAGATAACAGACTTAGTTAAGATACATATCTAAGGCTAATAAAAGCTTAAATAAAATCAAAGACATAAAATAAATGCTAGAAATTAAATAAAGTAAATGCTGGAAATTAAAAATGTAAAAGTACAATAAAAGAAAATGTTGGGGTTAGAGGATCCACTTTTCATATTTCAAAATTAGAAATCTCTCTTATTCTCAATGTTTATCGATTAATTAACCAGACCATAAAGGCTGTATTTTCATTTGTCTCAATAAATCAACCGACCATATAGGCGGTAACAAGGTTATTACCTAAACAGACCATATAGGGGGAAACTACGTCTGAAATGAAAAACCAACCTTATAGGCGGTAAATAAGGTTGTCACATAAACCGGCCATACAGGCAATAACAAATTTTAATTAAAATAAGGGAGATTAATTTAATTTATTATATTAAAAGTCTTACCTTTTCACCACAGCAGAATGAGATTAACTGCTCATGCTGTAAATGAAAACACACAAAATTTTATTAATTAAATAAAAAGAAAATGCAAGAAAATTTAAATAAATATACAAGATACTTTCCTTTAGGTTTTCATGGAGAAATTCCTCCAAAGAAATAATGGAAAATTTACAAAGTTTAGTTTGGTATTTATAGGAAAATCTAAAGGCTTCAACCAATTTCTCCACCAATTGCTCCACCAAACATGGCACCAAACATGGCATCAAACATGGCACAAATATGGATCCTCCACCAAACATGCAAGCATGTTTGGTGGAAGTTTGACAATTTTTATTTTTTATTTTATTATTTTTATTTTATATTTTGAAAATGACTATAGTAATTACACAAAATACACTGGATTATTCATCACTTTCGGTCTTGCAAACTTCATAATTCGATAATATGTAAAGCTTTAAAATTTTAGATCTTTGTGTCTTCTTTAATCTGGAACTTGAATCAGCTCAATCGGATATCGGATGAAAAAGTTATGGCCAAAATACCAAACTTGCATAAAATTGGAATTTAGGACTGCACTTCATGACGCGTATGGTAAATTTCCGTTTTCGCCATTTTTTTGCTCCGGATTTTATCGTTTTAGCCCCGAGTTGATTTCATTAAGTCTCGATACATTATTTATCTACAAAACACATCAAAATATTCATCAAACCCGAGAAACTAAACAAAATATTAGGTAAAAGTGGCGATAAATATTGATATATTTTCCGCTCATCACACCCAAAACCTAACATTTTGCTAGTCCTCGAGAAAAACAACAAAATAAATTACTAAAAATAATTAAAATTAAACTAAGCCACTTTCGTATGGTTCACGGTTGCATTTAGCATGTGCATCAAGCCTTTAAACCCCTAGGTGTCTCTAGTGGACGAGTTGTAGTCTCGTGAGGGCTTGCAGCAACGATACCCACAAACGTTTGATAAAAGTAAAAAGATAGTAAAACTAATGCGCATAAAAGCAAAAAGACAAGAGAAAATAGAATAAAGAAGTTAGTGACTAAATAGGTGAAACTTCTTATCCAAGTTAATAATTTTTTTCTTTCTAAATTACCGAATAAGTAAATTCTCCGATTATTTTTACCATTCTCCATGTACACATCCAACAAAATATTAATCAACTCATTTTGCCCAAAATAGTCACAAATGTAGTTGAAAAGAGATGAATATTTTTGTCCTAAAGTTTTATCAGATTTCAAACCTTTTTTAGCAGTGAAATATATTTTTTTTGATTTTTTTGATTTGTTTCTCTTTTATTTATTTATTTTTATTTATATACAATATCTTCCATCTATGTAGCGAGCTTTGGGCCAGTGACTCCCAAACCAGTTAGCTTTAGGGCACTAGGTGTTAAGACACCCCTACGGACTTAATTACTCAGACATCAGTTATATATATTTTTTTGGCAACATCTTCGATCCATGTAACGAGCTTTGGGCCAGTGACTCCCAAACCAGTTGGTTTTAGGGCAATAGGTGTTAAGACACCCTTACAGACTTAATAACTCGGATCTCAGATGTTTTTTTTTTACAACATGTTCGATCCATGTAGCAAGCTTTGGGCCAGTGACTGCCAAACCAGTTGGTTTTAGGGCACTAGGTGTTAAAACACCCTTACAGACTTAATAACTCGGATCTCAGACATTTTTTTATCCCATCGCTTTTTATAGATGTTTCCTCCAATTAAACTATACCATTAAATATTACAAACTTGTCAATTACAACTCATGTCCATATATTACCATGCACGTTGATAATACCTGTCAACTGAGCATATGAAGATCCATTTTAGTCAGTTTTATGGAGAATTCACAAATTAAATAATTCAAAAGGAAATAAAGAAAAATTAACTTGTTCCGAAATAGGTTGAGATACGTCTCATGAGTGGAAATTCCTTACACAGCTATCTCACACTAATTTCACATGATTAATCAAAGTAAAAACACAAAAACACAAAATATTTTTTTTTATTTTTGCAAATTTTTTCAATTTTATTGTATTTTTTGAAAAATATTTAGACTACAAATAACACAATAAAAACAAGATACTATTAACTGTTCCCCTCCCCCAAACCTAACTGAGACATTGTCCCCAATGTCTTAAACAGTAGAAGAAGAGTTTAGAAAACAATATCTGGTTAATTGAAATTCTACATCTAAATGAAAAGTTAAAGGTTAAGATCCAGATTTATCCGACGCCTTACCAAATTATCTTTGAAATGATAAGGTCAATTTGTGGTTCAAAGGCTAAGATTTGGTCAATTAAATCTGGGGCAGTTCTGGCAGTTAAGAGGAGTTCTTTTACAGGTTTTGACACGAACCCATTTCTCCGGGCATTATCAAGAAACACACAAAGAAAATTATAAAATCCATCAACGTTGTACAGTCTAAGCGGTTTCTGGTGTATGTTCAAGTTTTCCCAAGATAGCACTGTAAAAATTTCCTCCATTGTATCCAAGCCACCTGGCAAAGCAATAAAATCATCAGCACGGTTAATCATTTCTACCAATCGTTCAAACATACATGGCATGATTAGTTCCTCTCCGTTTGATGGTCCAATAAGATTCCCGTCCGCCAAGGGTTTTGGGATGATTCCCAAAACTTGACTACCTCCTTCCTGTAGGGCCTTTGAAATGATCCCCATAAGTCCAAGATTTCCACCGCCATATACTAAGTGCATATTCCTTGCAGCAATGACTCGAACGAATTCATGTGCTGTCGCTACATATTCTGGTTTAACACCAACACTATTACCGCAAAACACACAGATGTTTTCAACTCGTCTTCTTGAAGTGGCTTCCATTTTTATCTGGATGCCTTTAAAAGTGCAATGATGAATTGAATTTATAACACCGGAAAAGGGTGAGTAAAAATAATAGTACTAGTACTTGCCAAATAACAATTATTAGTTAAATAGTAAAATAAATCGTGATAGTCAAAAAGGTCTGGATCCTGTCGGAGAAAATAAAAGAAAATAACAAAACAAATCCCAATTATTAGGAAGAGACAAATAGATATAATATTTACAATAATTTACAGCTTGATTGACGTCTATGCTTCAAGGACAAGCTTCCCATCCAATTTTCTTATAAATTGGCAAACATGGTTTTTTGAGTCAGATTCCCGAGACTTAACTGTTGTCTTTCTTTTTGGAATTGTGTATATAACACGCGAATTTAGTGATACACATATCCATTAGGATGCGTCTCAAGAGTTTTAGATATGTCATCCAAAGTCTCCTTACTCAAGCCATCCCTAATGAAATTAATTTTATCTTCACAGTTATCAGACACCATTCCTAAAGAACGACAACGAGTATCACAAAACATACGAGTAAATTTATAGCAAACACCCATTCTTTTAGCTTTTCTCTTTTTAGCATAAGTGCTTCTTCCTAAACCAGGCAGATGTGAAATAAAAGAGTCAGAGGACTCATCTGCCAATCGGACCTGTGCTTCAAGAATCCAACGAATATCAGTAGGAATACCTTTGATCATCAGTAGTCTCATCCGTTCCAAGCGATCTTTGTAGACTTTCATCAGAGATTTTTTAGGGAGAGAAGGAAATTGCTTGTGAAGTTTTGTGATAACTTCTTCCATTCTAAAATGTGACTTTACCTACACAAATTAAACACACAAAAATAAAACACACCAAATCACAATATATACACAAATTACTTACCTCCCAACTAGCGCTAAGTTTAACGTCGTCAGCTAGACATGACTGCCCGAATGTTAGGCTGGATTTGAAAGTGTGACACTTTCTTTTTATTGCTCAAATGATTCTCCCCAATAGTGATTGACACGTTGACTGTTAACCTTGAATGTGTTGTTGGACTTGGGGTTGTATATCTCAACAACTCTGTATGGTAACACATGAGTAATCACAAATTAACCTGACCACTTTGATTTAAGCTTTCCATGGAAAAGTTTTAACCGTGAATCGTATAACAACACATGATGCCCTGGTTCTAGTTATCTGCGCATTATTTTTTTTATCATGCCATCTCTTGGTATTTTCTTTGTACAATCTGGCATTCTCATAAGCCTGTAGGTGAAATTACTCCAATTCGTGAGTTTGTGAAGTCTTTTCTCTCATGCAGCTTGTGGATCAAGATTCAACTTCTTCAGTGCCTAGTAAGCCTTGTGTTCAAGTTCAACTGGCAGATGGCATGCTTTCCCAAACACCATTCGATATGGGGACATACCAATAGGTGTCTTGTAAGTTGTCCAGTAGGCCCATAATGCATCATCCAGTTTTGTAGATGTAACATCCCCGATCCGGGAGATATTACCGGCAGGGGATAGCTATGCTAACCCCATAAGCCTCAGACTAACTGACAGTGTTGTAACTATTCTAATGCAATGTCGTGTATAGACCTTAACTCAACCAACACTAAATACCTTTATTACTTACAAATACATACTTAGAAATATTACTTTTTACAGTTCTTTAATAAACTCTTTTAATGACCAAACATAGTTCAAATGCAAACAATCTTTTGACCTTGAACTGGACTCTTATGCTTTATGACTCTGTGCTGGTGGACTCCAACCCTGGTGACTGCATCAGTATCCATCCTCCCGAGCTTGTCCTCCTGGAATCCCTACAAAATAAACTAAAACTGATGGGGGGTTAGATTGCTATGCAATCTAAGTGAGTGGACTAAACATGAAAACTAAAATAACAGTTATTTAACTTTAAAATCATATTTTAGAAATATCATTTATAGAAAATTTATTTCTTTTGAAAACTGTTTCTGAAAATATGGTTTCTGAAAACTACTCGTTATAAATCTGGGTTCTGAACTTTGAAAACTTTATACTGAAAATCTGAAATCTGAAAATATTTCTAAAATCTGTTTCTTAGTCTGAAAACCTGGACATATGAGGGCGTTACGTATCGTCCGTCCCCTCATACGCCTATCTGGAGGCAGGAGTGCAAATCCATGACTTTGGGGCGTTACGTATCGCCGTCCCCCAAAGCATGCCACTACTGTCTCATAATCTGGGGGTCTAGGGGCGTGATATCTCGCCGTCCCACTAGCCCATCTGGAGGATCTGAGAGCGTCCCCTCAGTCCTCAACATGTGCACATGCTCTCTGTATCCGTCAATTTCATATGTATCTCAAGTTACATACTGGGGTGAGTTTTTACCTCATGCCCCGAAAAAAAACCATAAAACATTTTCTGAAAAACATAAAACTCAAACTGAAACATCTGTTTTCCATAAAACTTCTCAAAACATGCTAAATCATATATGATATAAAAACAAACTTGGCTAACGCCCTAATTGCTGAAAAGTAAGTTTGGTATTTAAATACAAGTAATAAAGAAATCAAGTAAAAGATAAAGTGTCCACTCACAGTATATGGCTAAGATGAGTCCCTTCACGGGGTGGAAGGCCGCTGAGAGTCCTGAGGCCGATCGATAAATATGAGTAAGAATAAATTTGTTAGCAACTATAACAAGAATATCCCCATAGGTAAGAATAAACGTGCGACGTATGAATTATCACCCCCGCTATGTTTCTATCACATTATAGCATCCTATATAGTTTTTACGAGGTTCGTTTCGCAGTTACACAAATTATTATATGCATCTACATCAAAACAGAAAAGTCACTGACAGTGACCTGACTTTGAAAATTCGGCATAAATAGAGGGAATCAGTTCTGGAGCTGAAATTTTTATATAATACTCCTCTATGAGTCTATGTTATGCCATTTTTTACGGATCTCGATTTGGACTCCTAGAACTCAAGATATAAGGCAATTTCCGCACCTTACGCAGCAGGGAACTGGACCAGTTCGCCACTGCTCCTACCCCAACTTCTAATCTTTCCTGCAACCTCATTTTGAATCCAAAAATTATGATTTTTAAATATGTGGTTATATTATGTGTCTAGTTTACTTAAAATTTAACGGTTCATAAAATGGACGCTCAAAACTCCAGTTACTGCCACTGGAACATGCACTGTCCGGATGGACTGGTTTGAAACGTCGCTATAACTTCAAAACTTTCCCAAATAAACTTCTTTCACTCCAAACCCATTTCATTCATTTTCCAACACCTAAATACATCCCATTAAGTGTTCTTTTCAACCTAAATAAATATTCTTAGTCATTGGGGTATTTCCACAAACACTTTATAAGCAATATTTCCTTTCCTTACATATCATCTATCCTTTCTCTACAAGCACTACTCAATGCATATCACCAATTCTAACCACCACCAATAACTTCTAAGTACATTTCCTTCCATCATCATTCCATTCCCAAATCAACCAAAATCTAGGGTTTATGTCATGAGACTTAAACTTATTAAATCCATATGATAAATTTTAAATCCTTATCATGCTAATGTGCCTATTCCATCATCACATTTTCAAAACTCAACAAATTAAAATTTGGGTCAAGGTTTCTTACCTCTTTCCTCTTGATTTTTTTATCCTCCAAGTCTTCCAAGGGTTGCCAAGCTCATCCTTTTTCTTTCTCTTTTCCTTTTTCTTCTCCTTCCTCTTCTTCTTCTTCTTCTTCTTCTTCTTTTCTCTTCTTTTCCCTCCCTTTTCTCTCACGGTTTTCTTCCCTCTTTCTCTCTTCCATTTCGTTTTTTTCTCTTTGGTAAAAGGTGAATAGTTGTCCTTTTTATTGGAGGACCTAATTGATACAAAGAAGGGTGTGGAAATTTCTAGAGAAATTGAGAAATTTGGTGTCTTTGTCATTTAGGTCCGAAATCACTATTCACTCAGAATTTGATTTGCGTTTTTGACCTAGTTCTGCTCCGAATTTGGAAAAATGTTTAATGTGAAAGTTGTAGGTCTTGGTCTAAGCTTTCCGACGATATAAAATTCATACAATTCCGAGTTCGTATGAAAAGGTTATGCCCAAAATACCATATATAATATAAGAGGGCATACGGTACGATTTCTTCTCGGGACCTCGAGAAATCTTCCGATCGTTCCCAAAGTCTTTTTATAATTGTATTGGAATCACCACATGATTTATTTTACGTTCCTTTGTCCCGTAAATAATAGTATCGTCATAAGTAGTAGTAATTACTACCGGTCGTTACAATAGACCAGTCCCTCCTTGTTGATCCAACGGTTCTCTCTAAGATTCTTTTGATTTCCCTGTTTGAAACTTCAACCTGTCCATTTGACTGTGGATGGTAGGTGGTGGCAAACTTATGGGTAACTCCGTATTTGGATAGGAGTGCGTCAAAGTATTTGTTTCAGAATTATGTGCCACCATCACTGACAATAGCCCGAGATGTTCCAAAGCTAGTGAAAATATTCTTTTTAAGGAATTTTGATCACCACTTTTGAATCATTGGATGGCAGTGCAATTGCTTCAATCCATTTGGAGACATAGTCTACTGCAACCAGTATGTACAGGTTTCCGAATGATGGAACAAAGGGTCCCACAAAATCAATCCCCCATACATTGAATATTTCGAATTCCAAAATATTTTGCAGAGGTCCTTCATTTCTCCTTGAAATATTTCCCGTTCTCTGGCACCTATCACATTGAAGAGCAAAAATATAAGCATCTTTAAAAAGAATGGGCCAGAACAAACCTGATTGAAGGACTTTGGCTGCAGTTTAGTTTCCACTGAAGTGTCTGCCATACGATGATGAATGACAGTGTTGCAGAACACTATTAACTTCCTCCTATGGAACACACAGTCTCAATAATTGATCATCACATCATTTGAACAGGTACGGCTCATCCCATACATAGTGTTTGACTTCTTTGAAGAACTTCTTTCGTTACTGAGTTGTCCATTCCAACGGCCATTTTCCCGACACTATATAATTGGCGTAATCAGCATATCAATGGACTTCCTGTTGTTTCATGGCAAACAGTTGTTCATCTGGAAAAGTTTCTTTCATTGCTAGCTCTTTGCCAACTGTATCTCTATTCTCAAGCCTTGATAAATGAACTGCCACTTGGTTTTCTGTCCCTTTCCTGTCTCTAATCTCCATGTCAAATTCTTACAGAGGAAGTATCCAACGGATCAATCTGGGTTTGGCATCTTTCTTCGTGATCATGTATTTGATTGCTGAATGATCTGTGTAGACCACCACCCTGGGACCCAGCAAATAAAAGGGGAATTTGTCAAAAGTGAACACAATTGCAATCAACTCTTTTTTAGTGGTTGTGTAGTTGAGTTGAGCTTCATTCAGAGTTTTGCTAGCGTAGTATATGTGTGGAAAATCTTTGTTTTGTGTTGTCCCAAAATTGTACCTACAGAAAAATCACTAGCATCCCACATCACCTCAAATGGAAGGGTCTAGTCTGGTGCTACTATGATGGGAGCAGAAACCAGCTTCTGTTTTAGGATCTCAAAAGCTTTGTGGAATTCTTTGGTGAGTCTTTGATAAATTTCCTATAAAAGCCAGTATGTCCGAGAAAACTCTGAATCTATTTTACAGATGTTGGTGGAGGTAATTTTTCAATTGTTTCAATCTTTACTTTGTCTACCTCGATTCCCTTTTGCGAGATATTATGTCCAAGGGCGATGCATTCCTGCACCATAAAGTGGCATTTCTCCCAATTGAGTACCAGGTTTGCATCTTCGCACCTTTGTAACACATGTTCCATATTTTGCAAGCAGTGGTCAAAAGAGTCTCCAAACATAGAGAAGTCATCCATGAAAACCTCCATACTTTGTTCCAGCATGTCTAAGAAGATGGCCATCATGCAACGTTGAAATGTGGTAGGAGCATTACATAGTTCAAATGGCATCATGCGGAAAGAAAAATTACCATACGGACATGTAAATGTGGTTTTCATCTAATCTTCTAGGGCAATGGAAATCTAATTGTAACCTGAATATTTGTCCAGAAAATAATAAAACTCATGTCCCGTCAGTCCGTCTAGCATCTGATCAATGAATGGCAGCGGAAAATGGTCTTTCATTGTTGCTTTGTTCAGCTTTCGGTAGTCCATGCATACTCTCCATCCAGTCAATGTTCTTGTTGGAATCAGCTCGTTGTTTTCATTTGTGACTACAGTAATTCCTCATTTATTCGGCACACACTGCATAGGACTCACTCAACTACTGTCTGAGATGGGGTAAATGATGCCAGCATCCAACCATTTGATGATTTTTTTCTTCACGAATTCCTTCATGATTGGATTGAGTCTCCATTGATGCTCTACTGTGGGTTTGTACTCATCGTCCATCAGAATCTTGTGCATGCAAAATGATGGACTAATGTCTCAAATGTCTACTATAGTCCAGCCAATAGGTTCCGTATGTTCTCGTAACACTCTCAACAAATTTTCTTCATGCTCCAATGTTAGCGAAGAAGAAATAATCACAGGTAATTCAGAAGAGTTTTCCAATAATGCGTACCTGAGATGGCTCGGAAGTAACTTCAGCTCCAACTGCGGTGGTTCTTCAATTAAAATTTTGATTTTGTCCTTTCTTCGGTAGTTCCAGACTTTCCACTTGCGGTGTCGATTTGAATTGGAATGGCTTGTCAAGATAGTTGATACATTCTAGAATTTCAGAATCTAGCTAACTGTCAGTCATGTTGGTGATGCAAGCTTCAAGTTTGTCCAAGGGAATTGTATCAGTTTCCTGGATGATACTATTAACAATATCAATTCTGAAACATTCTTCCTCCTTTTCATCATTCGAGAATTTCATGGCTTTGAAAACATTGAAGGTAACTTCTTGGTCCTAAACTTTCATGGTTAGTTCTCATTTTTTTACATCAATAACAGTTCGACCTGTAGCCAAGAATGATCTCCCAAGGATCATTGGTACATATTTGTCTTCTTCCATGTCAAGAATAATGAAATCTGCTGGGAGAATGAGTTTATCGACTTTAAACAGCATATCTTCAACGACACCTCTCGGAAATGTGAGTGTTCGATCAGCAAGTTACAGCGAGACTGATGTAGGCATTGCTTCTCCAATTTACAGTTTCTTGTAAATAGAAAAAGACATTAAATTAACAATTACACCTAAATCACATAAAGCCTTACTGATATAATGTTATCCAATGGTGTATGTGACAATGAAACTGCCAGGATCTTTCATCTTCGGGGGAAGTTTCCTCTGAATGATGGCACTGTATTCTTCTGTCAATGCAACTGTCTCATAATATCCCAATCTCCATTTTCGTGAAAGAATATCTTTCATGAATTTGACATAACTAGGCATTTCTTCCAATGATTCTGCAAATGGAATGTTGATATGCAGCTTTTTGAAGACTTCCAAGAATTGAGCAAACTGTTTTTCCAACTTGTTTTTCTGAATTCGCTGTAGAAAAGGTAGAGGTGGAATGATTTGATCTTTTTCCTTTGCTTCTTTTTCCTCCATCTGTTGCTCTACTTCTTTTTGAACTTCTTCAATGGATGTTTTGATTCCAACGTCTTTGTTGATTTCAGTACCGCTTTTCAAGGTAATAGCTTGACATTGCTCATTCCCTCGGTTCCTTGGATTTGGTTCTGTGTTGCTGGGAAGATTTCCTGGCGGTCTGTAACTCTGAGCATTGGCTAGTTGTCCAATTTGATTCTCCAGTGCCTTGATGGAGGCAGATTAGCTTTGATACATAGCATCATATGTTTCTGTTGCTTTTTGAACATCTCTGCAATCAATTCTTTCATTTATGGTTCTTTTTCAAACTACCGGCCTTTGTTTTGTTGATAGAATCCAAGTGGTTGAATTTTCTTTTGCCCTGAATTATTGCTCCATGAAAAATTGGGATGATTCCTCCACCCTGGATTATAGGTGTTGGAATATGGATTGTTCACCTGCCTATTGAAATTGTTGACATAGTTCACCGCCTCTTCTTGTTGATTTCACTCTGGTCCTCCTCCACAAGGTGAACTTGTGGCTCCAGTAATGTTTACAACTTGCGCATTGAGTGTTTCCAGGAATTTGCACATCTGATCCAACATAGTATTCACTGCTGAGTTGGCTCCAACTTCATAAATTCATGCAATTCATTGAATCATGCTCCTTTCTATTAGCCACAATAAATTGTTGTTAGCCATTTCTTCGATTAAGTCCCAGGTTTGATCTTCTCCTTTTGCCATCAAAGCTCCTCCAGCAGCAGCATCAATTGTGGTTCTCTTTAGTACAGAAAGTCCATTATAGAATATTTGGACTTGAAGCGATTTTGGAATCTTATGGTGATGACATTTCCAAAGTAAATCTTTGTACCTTTCCCAAGCTTCGTAGAGAGCTTCTGAGTCATGTTGTACAAATGATGTGATGTCATTCCTCAGTTTTGCTGTTCTGGCTGGTGGAAAATACTTTGCAAGGAATTTGGTGGCTAGAGTGTTCCAAGTTGTGATAGAACCTGCTAATAGTGAATGTAGCCAAGCTTTTTCTCTTTCTTTCAAGGAATATAGGAAAACACGCAGTCTCATTGCTTGTTCAGCTCCTCGATTGTAATTGAAAGTGTCGTAAACTTCAGGAAGTTGCTGATGTGGGCATTAAGATCTTCAGTTGCATTCCCCCAGAACTAAACTGACTGCTAAATAATCTGAATGCATGTTTTGATGTCACACGTATTTTCTGGTAAGGGAGGAAGTACAATACATGAAATGAAGCCGTCAACCATCAGAATAGTTCTGTCTCGAATGGGAATTGGTGGTGCAACTTCTAAAGGTTCAGGTTCCATGTTAACAATTGCTTCTTGCCCTTCTCACCTTTCCCTTCTCAACTGTCTGATAGTTCTTTCAATCTCTGGGTCAAGCGGTCGAAGTTCAAAGCTTTTAGTTCATCTCATGTAGTGTTTGAGAACCTTAAACACAAGAAAACAAAAACAATAAGTAAAAAGAAATTAGATATAAGTAAAGGTATCTAACCCAAAAACTAATAGTGAAAGATAAATAAGTCCCCAACAAAGGCGCCAAAAACTTGACTGGAGTTGTCACACGCATATAACGCAAGCGCACGTATCGTTCAAGTAGTATAAAAAGTATCGATCCCACAAGGACTTAATACCTAAGCTATTAATTTGTGAAGTCAAATGTTTACAAGTACCTAAAGGATTGGTTGATTTGATTGGAATGATGCTTTTGAAATTTTAAAACAAGTAAATAAAATTGCGCAAAAGTAGATTTAGGAAAATTCAAATTTATAAAACTATCCAGAGATGTGAACTCTTCCAATATGTTTTAAAAGATGACATGGTTATTTCACGTTTGTGTAATATATTGGTTTACTAACCTAGAACACGAAAATATGTAAAAGCCTATTCCGATGGTCAGTTACAAATATCTAGTGTAACCCAATTAATCATATTCCTATGTCAACCAAGTTACCTGAATTCATTAAGATTAAGTTCCAATTATGGTTACCCCCACCCGACAAGTATATTCATATCCTGTAAGGAAATCTATTAAAGGGTTATCTATCCTCAAGAAAGATCGTGGGCTATTAAGTCTAAGGCTAAAACCTAAAATTCCTTTGTCAAATTTATTTTAAGTTTACCATATCAATCTTATTAGTGGCCAGTTAACAAGAAGCATTATGCTTAAGACTTAATAAGTAAACCTTTAAATTACCCAAACTATAAAATAACCCCTTATAACCCAATGATATTGGAATTCATCACAATTTCAGATAACGGACTTAGTTACAGCACATATCTAAGGCTAATAAAAACTTAAATAAAAGAAAAGACATAAAGTAAATGCTAGAAATTAAATAAAGTAAATACCGGAAATTAAAAATATAAAAGTACAATAAAAGAAAATGCTGGGGGTTAGATGATCCACTTTTAATATTTCAAAATTAGAAATCTCTCTTATTCTCAATGTTCATCGATTAATTAACCAGACCATAAAGACAGTAATTTCATTTGTCTCAATTAAATCCAACCGACCATATAGGCGGTAACAAGGTTATTACCTAAACCGACCATATTGGCAGAAACTACTTCTGAAATGAAAAATCGACCATATAGGCGGTAAATAAGGTTGTCACCTAAACCGGCCATTTAGGCGATAACTAATTAATCCAAATTTTAATTAAAATATGAGAGATTAATCTAATTTATTATATTAAAATCTTACCTTTTCACCCCAGCATAATGAGATTACCTGCTCATGCTGTAAATGAAAACACAAAATTTTTTATTAATTAAATAAAAAAAAATACAAGAAAACTTAAATAAAGTTCCTGGTCAAGATTTACTAAAGCGGGTTGGTTATTAAAATCTGCTGAGACCAGTACATGTCGTATATCGTGACTTGGTCCGATGGTGTATCCTAGTGAACCATGAGTCTTGGGAGACTCATATAGACATGTAGGTGTTTATTTGATAAGACACTGAACGAATCACTGAAGGTTTCCTAATATATGATACACCAACGTCAATAGGAACCTTTTCGAATTGAGCGACCATAGTGGTCATTCGACTTGAGATACCACAGTGGGATATATGAGTTATCCTCCACACTTTGATGGCAGTCACGTCAATGATCTATTCATTATCAGACCTCCTCTTGTTCGTTGGGTGTGGACTGATGCTCATGATATCCAGTGCGTATCAAGATAGAATCCGGCAGTCCTGTGTACATGGCATAGACATCCTCACATGTTTACGATCTAGTAAATCCATGGTCATGGTATAACTTTGGAAATCAGTTCCGAGTGTTATTTAGAGATCATAAATTGAAAGTCGACTATATTATACCGAACGAATTTGACGTTCTCATCTATATCCCTGATAGAATATGAATAGCTTGTGACGGATGAATTATACGTATGTAATGACCTCGGCTTGCATAGTTTAGTGAGATTATCCTGTTGGGTTTTCTAGGTCTAACCAAGATCAATTAAGCAAGAAATCATGTGAATACAACAAAGTAAGAATGCGGAAAAAACTCACTTTGATCGGTTTTGGATGTAGGACATAACAAAAATTCGCCTCCATGGTTGTTGCTCCAAGCTCCCCTTTGATGTATGTTGAGATTCCAAGCTTCCAAGCTTTGAATCATGAATTCCAAACTCATGGGAAAGGTTTCCCTATCACCTTTGAATGATCTCTTTAGTGTGCTAGCACTTGGAAATTTTGCAACAAAATTTCCTCCTTGTCCTTGCAACTCTCGACCAAGCTAAGATTTTGGAGAGGGAGAGCAAAGCTCACGCCCAAAGTGAGAGATGGAAGAAAAGAATGAGTGTTGTGTGTTATTTGATTTTCCAAAAATCAAGTAAAGTAATACCAAAGTTCAAAAGTTGGTAAAGGTCACTCATTTCAATCAAAATGATGGTAATGTGTTTTACAAGCCAACATCAAAGTCTTCACCAACTTCCATCACCAAAAACGGTGAATGATTGACTAGTGATGTGACTTGATGTGACTTGTGGGCCCCACTTGATTCAAAATCCGAGTGGGCCCGCAACACATCCCGTGCTCGGGTTCGCTAATTCCGAATTAACGAATTTTTCATTGTGACGTAATTAAATCAAATTTAATTGAATAATTATGCCTAGCAAAATTACTATTCATGTCACTCGCGAATTAATTCTAAATGAATTCATTCACCCGAATTAAAATCCAATTTTTATTCCGTTATGAAATCTAATTTCATTTAATATATCGAATATATTATTTTATCGATTAATTCCGAATTAATCGTTCTATCTCTATTAATAGAATTTTATACCAAATAAAATTCTCCGTAATTAATCCTAGATTAATTTTCTCTCTCTCTTCTAATTAATCCCAGATTAATTATGTTCGAGTCATACGTCATCGGTGAATCTTCGGGAAGCGACCCATGAGATCCCTAGATATGTTGGCAGTAAATCCTTTCATCGGAGCATCCGAATACGTGCGTACCTAGTACCACGTTCTTACCAATTTACAAAACATGGTTGGCTTCTAGCAAACCACCGTGCCTACCCAATTCTCCAGAAATATTCCTTTAAGGAATACGTAATCTATATCAGGCGTAGTATACGTAGTATTGCGTATTGCGATCCAGTATCGGATGCACATGCTAGGTCTGGGGCTGGAAATATGTCTGCCCCGTTCGAAGCATAGATGGGATCTCTGGTAACTAGTCTCTATAATTGGATAAGTATGACCTAGTCATATTATCCCGATGACTGTAGTACATAAGAGTACTAGTTCCGTATCTTACGTGACCATCATCTCCATATGACTGGAGTGATACTTCCATTTTGACATCAAACCCAATACACTACGATTCTCAATATACCCAGAAGAGGCGTACACGGAACCTGTTAAAGCCCCGGACGACCAAAACAAAAGTATATTGATTGTCGCAAGTATCAGCGATGTAAGTCTCAGGTTAAGACCAAATACACCTACCATGTTTCAGACTTCCATAGACACATAGTCATACTACCAATGGAATTTCAAAGGGTCTTTCCAGAGCGAAGCTGTTTCCGTATCATCGGTAAACACAACCTCCTATCACACTTACATAAGTATCCAATACTTAAATATATAAGAACTATGACGTTATTCTCCCACAACGCACACAAGTGCAATACTAGTCTATTATGTATTATCGATGTCCAATCTCGATAATACTACGACTAGGGATATTTTAATGATTAAACCTTAGTGGATTAATACTGTCTCATATCTTATTAATCCGGAACTAATCATATGGACTTTTATCATTTATGTATCCCGGTAATCCAATTACAAATGATAAAAGAGCAATTTCCTTTGTTACATAGTTAATTTGTACAACAACAGCATGTTCTGTACAAATAGTGATGCTATTGTCATAATTGTCGAACAATCTCCCACTTGGCTTATAGCCAATCACTCAAGTGTCCTACACTTTAACTATGTATGGGTCGCTCAAACTTCTGCTGAGAAACTGCTTTCGTCAACGGATTTACAATGTTATCATCTTATGCGATTTATTCGATCATCACATTACCACGATGTATGATCCGACGAATCAGATGAAATAATTGAAGTATATATTTGGATCGTTGATGAGACCATTAATTCTTTAGCCTGTGCTGTAGCCTAGCTCAGCCGCTAACAGAACTACACCTAATCTAATTAGGATTATTATAGATCCAAATCGCTTCAATTGCTGCCTCAGCTGCATCAATATTCCGCTTTTGTTGTTTATTCGGCAACAATATATTGCTTGGAATATTTCCAGCTCACTGTTCCGTTATTCAAACTATATAGTACCTATATAACGACTTAAAGTCATTATTGTTGGTTTGGAAACTTGCAACGGTGAACCCACTCACTTCAAGTTCTCCTTTCTCCATAGCTTAAGAAAGCATCCTTAGTTCATCTAAGATACTTAAGAATGTTCTTAACATCAATCCAGTGACCATCATTCGGATTGGCCTGATTGTGACTCCATATGCTCAAAGCATATGAGACACTAGGTCGCGTACATTTATTTCAATGTACGAGTTCTCAGAGAGTGGCAACAACTTTTAGATCTATCCCTTTAAATCTTTATTCCTAGAATAAAGGTTGTCTCTCTCAAGTAGTCTATGGAGAATTTTTATGAAAGCCAAGTTTTCACCGATCGATTGTATTATGGAATGTCATTTCCAAGAAATGATATATCATCATTATATAGGACAATCATGTCAGTGCGCTCCCACTAACCTTCTTATATACACAAAAATCATTTTTCGTTTTGAATTAAATCATATACCATTATGATTACATCAAAACGCTGGTTCCAAGAACGCAATGCTTGCTTCAATCCATAAATGGATCGAATTAACTTGCAAACCTTATTGCTTTTGTAACGAAAAAAACCGTCAGGATGTTGTAAACCCTCCAAAAGGTTTCCGTTTAAGGAAAGCGGTTTTGACGTCTATTTGCCATATTTCATAAATGAAACATACAGCATTAGCAAGCATTATCCAAATGGATTTAATCATGGCAACGGTTAAAAGGTTTCGTCGTAATCGACACAGTTGATAACGATACATTTTCGCTACAAGTCTAGCTTTGTACGTTTGTATGTTGCCATCCTGTTTGTCTTCCTTGAAGACTCATATAGTACCAATATGCACAATGCCTTCCGGTACAACAACCAGTGTCCAAACTTGGTTGTATACATGGAATCCATTTCGGACATCATGGTACTTTTCCATAATAGAGAGTCGATACCTTGTATCACTTCCTTGTACATAGCTGGTTCGTGTTCCTCAATAAGATTGACATCTTTACGAGGTGAGATCAGAAACCCATACCTCCCAGGTTGTTTTCTGACTCTCTCCGAATTGCGCAGTTCTTGTGTATTTGAAGATTGTAGTACAGTTTCATCCCTGATGAACTGTTTGTGTTCCATGAGGACTCGGTGCCTGGACAGTATACTCTTACTCGATTTTCATCGAGTTTTACTTTCCTCCCACTTACCACTCATGCATAGGTATTCCTCTTAGGAAAACCGCATGGCGAGCACAATTACAATACATTGTTCTCTTGTGAGTTGTATAAGTATTATACTTTGGTTTCCCTAGGATAACCACAAATTAGGCACTTATCCGATTTGGGTTTTAGTTTGGTATCATCCAAACATATGTCTAGCATTCCCAAATCTTTCAGGAATGTGAAAACCCGGTTTCTTTCCTGTTCATATCTAATATGAAGTCTGTTAAACAGATTTTATGGAACCTTATTCAAAATAAGTTTTGCACTGATTAATAGTATCCCTAGAAGGAAAATGGTAGCTTAGAGCGACTCATGATTAACCTTACTATGTCCAACAAGGTTCGGTTTCTCTGTTCGGACACACCGTCAAATTGAGGTGTTCCGAAAGGAGTCCACTATGAAAGAATACTATACATCTTTCAAATAATCGAGAAACTTATTGCTTAAGTATTTTCCACCACGGTCTAACCGTGACAGTTTTAATACTCTTGCCGGTCTGTTTTATACTTCGTGTCGAAACTCTTTGAATTTATCAAAAGTTTCTGATTCGTGTTTCAAAAGAACCACATAACCATAACGCGATGCCACATCCGTAAAGGTTACGAAGTATTCATATCCACCTCTAGCCTAGCTAGATATGGGCCCACTTACGTCACTATGAACGAGGGCTAACAGATCGGTGGCATTTGCACTTTTACCAAGTAAAAAGTGTTTTTAGGCACTTTGCCTAATAAACTAGATTCGTAGACATTATTTGATTAGAATCAAATCCGTCCTAGTACCCCACTCTTCAAAAGTGTGGATATACGAGTCTTGTTAATGTGTCTCAGACAACAATGCCACAAATAAGTCTCATCTGATTTTTCAGTTTGAGCTATTTGTTTGTCATGTTATACGTTTGAGATTAATTTATATTCAAAATATAAATACTATTATTCACATCTAATGTGTTTATCTCAATATCATCTTTATAAAATAAAACACTTAGTGTTCTAGAATATAAAAGTATACCCGCAACGGGTTAAACTTAGATATAGAGATAATGTTTCTAGTCAAACTAGGTACATTTTAACAGTTTCCTAATTTAAGTACATACCCAAAGGGTAGTTCCAAAACTTAGATTCTACGGTTAAAACAGCGACTCTCGTCCTTTTTCGACTCGTAGGTCAATCTCATCTGAAGTCAGTCTCCTGCTTATCAGCAGATCCCGCACATCAGTATATATATATGTACCACACTTAGTATCAAAAATCTAATTTTGAAACCAGTAGTGAAATGTTTATGACAGACATATTTGAAGCCAGAGCCTTGCCTCGCCTCCACTTCCTTCATGTCTGCCTTGTCCATACGGCAGTCACGCTTCCAGTGACCCCGTTTACCACAGTTTAGGCAGACATATTGGGATATGTCCTTTTTCTTCCTAGAAGACTATGATGATTTTGCCTTTGCCCCTTTTAGAAGCTCTGGTTTTGCCTCCTTGAGCATAGCCATCAACTCTCCAAGAGTTTACTCTTGGTTCATAATGGACATGCTCCAGCTTTCGGGTAGAGACTATAAGATCAAATCTTTGGTAGTCTTGGCCACGTAGGTAATGCCCAGCTAACCTAGCTGATCGATGTCAGCAATCATCTGCGACACCTAGTGCTCGACAGATGTACCCTCTGATATACGCGAGCGAAAGAGCTTCTTTTGCAATTTGTACTTCTAAGATCTAAGAATAGATCTATGAAGATCTTTAATTTCAACATCATGGTATAAGGATCTAATCCTTAGTTTTGACGACGAAATTAATTATCATTACATTAAGCATAAAGGATTGAACACTAAAGTTATCATTACCATGAGTCTTCCAAAACTCATGTTCCACTATTTTCTCAACTTTGGGCTCAGGCCCAATAGGTTTCTCTATCAAATAGAATAAAACTTCTCAGTTCCCAGGACTATCCTGAGGTTTCTATTCCCAATCTGAAAATTAAAGCCGTTTAAAGACATTTTCACCAAGGATTATGTTCTAAACGCTAATCTTTCAGTTATCTTGATTCCAATAGTCCAACTATCCAATCAACGATTTCGGGTACTATTGAATATAATGATTACTATAGTCTAACTATATAATCAACTATAATTTGATTGGTAAAATTCAAATATATTGATTATTATAATCCAATTATATAATCAACTATAAATTGAAGTAGTTTGAATACAGTCCAACTGTTTATTAAAACAACGATTAAATATTAGTCCAACTAATATATATTTATGTAATGACGAAAAATGAAATGAGCGCGTATTGGCAAGTATCTAAACGAAATTGCAAATTTAATACTTGCCTCCCACTATTTTTCGCGAGCCTCTAACCCTCTGTTGAGTACTCGGAAACCTAGTTTCCTAGTGGGCTAGAATCCCGTTAAATACACACAACCTTGACTTTGGCCAACAAACTGTATGATATTTAACTAGGTATATCTCTAAGATCAATTGAATCTCATCCAATTCCTAGATCCAGTAGGTGGACATCCAAGTCCGAAACATATATCTAATATATGTCAATATATTCGATATATTCCCTAACCTTTTCCTCTGAATCAACTAAGCCTTGGCTTTGGCACAACAAGCTTAATGATTCCAGTTAAGCGGGACCCATTGACCTTGGAAAGCATCGTAACCGATGTCGATGGACAAGAAGTGATATTGAATTTGGCCAACAAATCACAACTTGGACAAGACATGCGATATAGAACAAAGCCTTCATGATTCAAACACATCCGCGATGGACAAAGGTCTTGACTTTGGCCAACAAGCCAGTGCCAATCTTGGATCTTGAGAATGAATCACACAATGGAAGGAAAAACGCTTAATATTTGTTAAAGATTTTTAGCGTAATTGGAAACCAATTAATTATCTTTGATTAGGTCTCATCATACACCCTTAAACATGCATTCTAAAAGCATAATAAGGCGCGATAAATAAATTAATAATGATATACGGATGGATATTTAAAACATTTTGTTCCTAGAACAAATCTCTCCAATTCCTCTCTCCCACTAGCACGATCTTACTTCTACCCAATTACATAACACTTCTAAAGAAACCTCATTTACATTGAGGGGAATAAGTGAGAAGAGAAATACAAAGAATCAAGAGGTAATAGGCTGGACACGCAGGTCCAATTTAATAAATTCTAAATTTATTACAACAATTTCCAAAATTGCCCTCACCCATCTAATATCCATCCGATATACATTATTCATACATCACATCCATGTATTCACACAAAATATATTATCAATTAATCTAATCCAATTAATTAATCTTTAATTATGACCAACCAATGTTCAAACAACGATTTGATTTGCGCGAGTCCAACTCCTTTAAGAATAAGTACTCAAAGTACGAATTCTTGAATTATATCAAACTACAATATTAAATCCAATTTATTTGTATTAATACTAATTCTTTATTTAATTCCAAATTAAATAATTACACTTTATTAATGAGCCTTTGCGACTTAGATTCTGAATTTATCTTAACGGTCTCAAAGCCCAATTAACATCCAATGTCAATTTAATTAAAGTCCAATGGGCTTTCAATTAATTTATAAGGCATGGACTTTGGCAACCAAAGCCCAATAAGGAATCACCCTTTGCCAAAAAATCAATTTAGGTACATTAGGCCCAATTAAATTATAAGGGCCAATTATCATATTTGGACTTTATGGAAATGGTTTTAGGCCCAATTGGATCCAACCAATTAACATAAACCAAACTTGGCCCAACCAAGCCCATTAAGCCCAAATACAACATTTTTAGCCCAATTCCAAATTAAGCCCAATTAATTAAATTCCAATATTCCTAATATCACAATTTAATTAACTAAAGTGTAATAGCCATAATTAATTAGTCAAATTAAGATTTCCAAAATACCAATTACACTAATTAATCATGCTTTAATTAATCAACTTATGTCCAACATAAATTGAAGCAAAATCAATTCCAACATGCTTCTTAAGCTCTCGGCAATAGGGGACTTTTTTTATCAATTTTGATTTCAATCCAATTAAATCACAAACTAATTATCCCATGCATTTTAAACACATCCAATTGTCTAAAATTCAAAATCACCAAGAGCTAGGGTTCTAGTTACATTCGGCCAAGCTCTAAATTAGGGGAAAATTAATCCAATTAATTTTTCTTCAATTGATCATGCACAACTCAAAGTTAACATATTATAAGCATGCTCAAACAAACAATTTGAATAAAACATGCTCAAATAAAAAAATACCCAAATTAAAGTTAAGAACCCTTAATTCAATTTCATGCTCAATTATGGCTCTGATACCATTGTTGGGTTTTCTAGGTCTAACCAAGATCAATTAAGCAAGAAATCATGTGAATACAACAAAGTAAGAATGCGGAAAAAACTCACTTTGATCGGTTTTGGATGTAGGAGATAACAAAAATTCGCCTCCATTATTGTTGCTTCAAGATCCCCTTTGATGTATGTTGAGCTTCCAAGCTTCCAAGCATTGAATCTTGAATTCCAAACTCATGGGAAAGGTTTCCCTATCACCTTTGAATGATCTCTTTAGTGTGCTAGCACTTGGAAATTTTGCATAAAATTTCCTCCTTGTCCTTACAACCTCGGCCAAGCCAAGATTTTAAGAGGGAGAGCCAACTCACCCCAAGTGAGAGAGAGATGAAAAGAATGAGTGTTGTGTGTTATTTGATTTTCCCCAAAAATCAGTAAAGTAATACCAAACTTCAAAAGTTGGTAAAGGTCACTCATTTCAATCAAAATGAAGGTAATGTGTTTTACAAGCCAACATCAAAGTCTTCACCAACTTCCATCACCAAAAAGGTGAATGATTGACTAGTGATGTGACTTGTGGGCCCCACTTGATTCAAAATTCGAGTGGGCCCGCAACACATCCCGGGCTCGGGTTCGCTAATTCCGAATTAACGAATTTTCTGTTGCGACGTAATTAAATCAAATTTAATTGAATAATTATGCCTAGCAAAATTACTATTCACGTCGCTCGCGAATTAATTTTAAATTAATTCATTCGCTCGAATTAAAATCCAATTTTAATTCCGTTATGAAATCTAATTTCATTTAATATATCGAATATATCATTTTATCGATTAATTCCGAATTAATCGTTCTCTCTCTATTAATAGAATTTTATCCCAGATAAAATTCTCCGTAATTAATCCTAGATTAATTTTCTCTCTCTCTTCTAATTAATCCCAAATTAATTATATTCGAGTCATACGTCATCGGTGAATCTTCGGAAAGTGACCTATGAGATCCCTGGATATGTTGGCAGTAAATCCGTTCATCGGAGTATCCGAATACGTGCGTACTTAGTACCACGTTCTTACCGATTTACAAGACATGGTTGGCTTCTAGCAAAGCACCGTGCCTACCCAATTCTCAGAAATATTCTTTTAAGGAAAATCTAATCTATATTAGGCATAGTATATGTAGTATTACGTATTGAAATCCAGTATCGGATGTCACATGCTAGGCCTAGGGTTGGAATATGTCTACCTCGTACGAAGCATATATCGGATCTTTGGTAACTAGTCTCTATAATCAGATAAGCATGACCTAGTCATATTATCCCGATGAATCCAGTACATAAGAGTACTAGTTCGTATCCTACGTGACCATCATCTCCATATGACTGGAGTGATACTTCCATATTGACATCACACCCAATACACTACGATACTCAATATACCCAGAAGAGGCGTACACGTAACCTGTTAAAGCCCCGGACGACCAAAACCAAAGTATATTGATTGTCGGAAGTATCAGCGATGTAAGTCTCAGGTTAAGACCAAATACACCTACCCTGATTCGGATTTCCATAGACACATAGTCATATTACCAATGGAATTTCGAGGGGTCTATCTAGAGCGAAGCTGTTTCCGTACCATCGGTAAACACAACCTCCTATCACACTTGCATAAGTATCCAATACTTAAATATATGAGAACTATGTCGTTATGCTCCCACAACGCGCACAAGTGCAACACTAGTCTATTCCGCATTATCGATGTCCAATCTCGATAATACTACGACTAGGGATATTTTAATGATTAAACCTTAGTGGATTAATACTGTCTCATATCTTATTAATGTGGAACTAATCATATGGACTTTTATCATTTGTATATCCCGATAATCCAATTACAAATGATAAATGAGCAATTTCCTTTGTCACATAGTTAATTTGTACAACAACACCATACTCTGTACAAATAGTGATGCTGTGGGTCATAATGTCCAACATATCCATGGTCATCATAATCAATGAGTGGGTGGATTATGGACACGAAATTGGATTTCGTGACGGATAAACCTAAACTTAGAGAGTCCCACAATATGAAGTGTACTCGTTGAGCACTTGGGCAACGCGATATGAATAATACAGATTATTCATAATACTTCACCGGATTAAATGAGTAATTCGGATCATTTAATTGGTTAAATGATAACACATGTGTTAGGAGATTTTGTCTGATATAATTTTGTGTATTTGTATTTGATACATAATACAATTAGATACATATTAATTATTCGTCAAATGAGATTTTAACACATGCCATAAATATATGTATTTGTTATTTATTGTAAATAAATAAATATATATATAATAATTTCATTAATTAATTATTTGGATATTTAATTGTTAAATATTTGAATTATTAATTAATAAATTTTTTCCATAAATGTTATGGAATTTGTCCAATTAGTATTGGTTGATGTGCATGATTTAATTATACTTTTGTTGTGCTAATTTGATTGGGTAACAAAAAGTGTAATTATCATTTTAATTTGATTTAAAATTGAAAAGGACAAAATTGCCCCTCTTATTCACTCAAAGTCGGTCATGAAGGTTTATTTTAAATGACTTGTTTTCTTGCTCCTTTTGACAACCTCATGGCCGAACATCAAACAAAAACAAATAAAATAAGCCATAAAATTGCTTTGATGAAACCAAGAAGACAACTAAGGAAAATTCAATAAAAGTTTGGGATTTCAAGGGATTAAAGGTAATCTACTTAACCCTAAACTTGAAATTTAGTTTCATATTTTCTTGAATTCTTAGATTGGTTCTAGGGTTCTTTAGTTTCTTAAATTTTGGGGCTTTTATTGTTGGTTGATGGATTTGGAAGCTTAAAGCATGTGTGAATGTATATTGAACTAGATTATAGTAATTTGAGTTCAATTTGTTGTTGGACAACCTTGTTGCCATTCTAGAGTGTGATAGCAACTCTTATTGTGCCAATAATTATTCTAGAGTTCTTCATGTGTGGTGACTTTGAATTGGTGTTTGATTAATTAGATTAATCTTGAAAGAATTGGATTTAAGCATGAAAAATTGGTTTTTATTGCTTTCGATTCAAACCTGATTTTTCTGGGCATTTGGTGATGATAATTGTGATTGATTAATGTAATGAATGTGTTTTAGGCGTTGGAACAATTGCCGAAAAGTGTTTCGGAGTTGAAATAATCGAAAACGGTGAAAAACGGCGTTACCGGGTGACTTTTGAGCCAACCGAGTGGCGGCTATCCAAACAGTGAATTTGTCACTGTTTGGGCAGCCCATGAACTGCCCTGAAACTATTGGGGCTGAACTGGGCAGTCTCCATAAGTTTTGGGTGTCGTTTGGTTAAAAATACGTTTTAGGCCATTTTGTGGAAAAATATTTTTCGTAAAAGTTTCGCGATGTTTCATATATATTTATGTCATTATTTGATATCGAATAAATAGGTTAGGTAAAATATGAATAAATTATTCATATTAGATATTGAATAATTTATTCGATATTTTGAAAAAATTTTAAAATACGATTTCGCCTGAACCGCGCTTCCGCTCGCCATCGCCGAAACCCTAAAAACATAGTCATACTCGAACAATGGGATTCTGAGGGTGATGGACAGTTATGACCCATAGCATCACTATTTCTACATAACATGGTGTTGTCGTACAAATTAACTATGTGACAAAGGAAATTGCTCTCTTATCATTTGTGATTAGATCACCTAGATGTATAAATGATAGGAGGTCCCTATGATTAGTTCCTAGATTGAGATGATATGAGACAATATCAGTCCTCGAAGGATTAATCATTAAATATCCCTAGTCGTAGTATTATCGAGATTGAACATCGATAATGCGGAATAGACTAGTATTACACTTGTGCGTGTTATGTGAGATCATAACGGCATAGTTCTCATATATTTGGGTATAAGATACTCATGCAAGTGTAATAGGAGGTTGTGTTTTACAGATGGTACGGAAAACAGCTTCGCTCTGGATAGACCCCTCGGAATTCCATTGGTAGTATGACTATGTGTCTTTGGAAGTCCAAAATCAGGGTAGGTGTATTTGGTCTTAACCTGAGACTTGCATCGCTAATACTTGCGACAATCAGTATGCTTTAGTTTTGGTCGTCCAGGGCTTTAACCGGTTCTGTGTACGCCTCTGCTGGGTATATTGAGAATCGTAGTGTATTGGGTGTGATGTCAAGACGGAAGTATCACTCCAGTCATAGTGGAGATGATGTCACGTAGGATACGGTACTAGTGCTCTTAAGTACTACAGTCATCGGGATATTATGACTAGGTCATGTATATTCGATAATAGAGACTAGTTACCAGACATCCGACATGTGCTTCGTACGGGGCAGACACAGTTCCAGCCCCAGGCCTAGCACGTGACATCCGATACTGGATCGCAATACGCAATACTACGTATACTACGCCTGACATAGATTATATATTCCAGTAAGAATATTTCTGGAGAATTGGGTAGGCACGGTGCTTTGCTAGAAGCCAACCATGTCTTGTAAATCGGTAAGCACGTGGTACGAGGTACGCACGTATTCGGATAATCCGATAACCGTATTTACTGCCAACATATCCATGGATCTCTTGGGTCGCTTCCCAAAGATTCACCGATGACAGTTGATTTAAATTAGAATTAATCTGGGATTAATTAGAGATGGAGAAAATTAATCTGGGATTAATGAGGTATTATTTAATCTCTGGGATTAAATGTGTTCGGAAGAGAGAGAACGCGATTAATTTGGAATTAATCGGTAAAATAAATTTAATAGTTAAATTTGATTTTTCTATTTATTTATTCGTATGGGCTAAAATTAATATATCAGATATATTAATATGAATTGAATTTCGTTACGAAATTAAAGTTGGACTTTAATACGAACGAACGAATTAATTTAGAATAATTCGTAAACGACGTTCGTAATATATTTGCGAGGCATCGTTATTTAATTAAATTAGATTTAATTATTTAGCGACGAAAGTTTGTTTAATCGGATTAAACGGAACCGAGCCGCGGTAAATGTTCGTAGAGACATTTGAGTTTTGAATTCAAAATGGTGGGGCCCACTTCACACATGTCACAATGTGAAGTGGTGGTTGGAAAGTGGTTGGCATTTATGCCAAAACCACTTACTTTCCAACCACTTGGTTTAGGTGAAACCAAATTACCCCAAACTACATGTTTTTGGGTAAAAGGGTAAACACTTAACAAAACTAAAAAGCCTCTCTCTCTCTTCACACTTCACACTTGTAACACAACACTAAAACAAAACAAACCCTAGCTTTCTCTCAAGCTGGGCGTGAATGGCCTCCTCCTTTCTCTTTGATTTTGTGGCAAAATCAACAAAGCTAGCACTTGGAGAAATCAACTAAGGTGATAGGGAAAACTTCAAGAGTTTGAATCATCACTTAAAGCTTGGATCTTGGAGATCTCTTCTCAAAATTTTAAAGCTCAAATACATTCATTGTAAGTATTCCGCAACTTATTTTGAATTTATGAACAACTTTACATGCTTATTAGATCCTTGGCATGTTCTAGGAACACTAACAATGGTATCAGAGCCAATTTTAAGCATGAAATTTTTAGGGTTCATGAGACTAAAATTTGGGGCTTTTGTGTTTTGAGCATGATTTCTTCAAATTGATGCTTTGAGCATGCTTAGAATATGATAACTTAGAGTTGTGCATGATTACATTTGAAATAAATTGATTGGATCAAAAAATTTAAAAAATGTTAGCAAGGCCGAATGGTGTACTGTAATACACTGCAGTTTTTTTGATTTTTGTAACATGAAATGATGTGTTTTATGCATGTTTAAATGTTGATTGTTGGTTTGATTGGATTAGAATCAAAGTCAATAATGTTTATGTTAAAATCAAAGAGCATGTTGAGCATGAAATGATGATTTTTAGGATTCAATTTGTGTTGAGCATGAAATGATGTATTTTGGCTTCAATTTGTGTTGAGCATGAATTGATAGATTAAGCATAATTAATTAAGTTAATTGGTATTTTGGAAATATTGAGTTTAATTAATTAATCATGGCTAATACACTTTAATTAAAGTAATTGTGATATTTGGAATATTATAATTATGTTAATAAGCCTTTAATTATGAATTGGGCTAAAAGTGTGTATTTGGGCTCAATGGGCTTGGTTTGACTAAGTTTGGTTTTGGACTTTTGGATTGGATCCAATTGGGCCCAAAACCAATTCCATAAAGTCCAAATACATCATTTGGCCTTTTAAAGAATTTAATTGGGCCTAATGGGCCTAAATTGATTTGTTGGCAATAGGGTGATTCCTATTGGGCCTTGGCATTTTGGGTTTGATCCATTATGGCCAAAGCCCATGCCTTAAGAATCAATTAAAAGCCCATTGGACTTTAATTGAAATGACATTGGATGTTATTAGGCCTTTGAGACCCATTAAGATTGGATTTGGAATCCAAGTCTTTAAGGCAAAAATAAGTGTAAATATTTAATTTGGAATTAAATTGGAATTATTATTGAATACAAATAAATTGGATTTAAAGTTGTAGTTCAATATAATTCAAGAATACTTACTTTGAGTATTTATTCTTAAACCGAGTTTGACTCGCGTAAATCAAATCGTTGTTTGAACATGGATGATCATTAATTCAAAGATTAATTAATTGGATTAGATTGATTGAGTAATATGATTTGTATGAATACATGAATGTGTTGTATGAATAATGTATATCAGATGAATATTAGAAGGGCGAGGGCAATTTTGGAAATTGTAATAAATTTAGAATTTATTTAAATTGGACCTGCGTGTCCATCCTTTTATCTCCTTATTCTTTGTATTTCTCTTCTCACATATTCCCCTCAATGTAAATGAGGTTTCTTTATTGTATTATGTAATAGGGTAGAAGTTAGAATAGTTCTAGCTGGGGAGAGGAAAATGAGTGATTTGTTCTAGGAATAATTTGTGACATATCCATCCGCATATCATTATTAATTTATTTATTTATACGCGCTTTATTATGTATCTAGAATGCATGTTTAAGGGTGTATGATGATGAGACATTAACAAAGATAATAAATTGGTTGCCAATTTGCACGCGAAAAACCCTCAAAACATATTAAGCGTTTTTCCTTCCGTTGAGTGATTCTTACTCAAGATCCAAAGTTGGCATTGGTTTGTTTGCCAAAGTCAAGACCTTTGTCAATTGCATATGTGTTTGAATCATGAGAGTTTTGTTCCATATCGGTGTATTGTCCAAGTCGTGATTTGTTGGCCAAAATCAAGATCGCTTCTTGTCCATCGACATTGATTACGAAGCTTTCCACGTCAATGGGTTCCGCTTAACTGGGATCATTAAGTTTGTTGTGCCAAAGCCAAGGCTTAGTTGATTCAGAGGAAAAAGGTTAGGTAATATATTTGATATATTGGCATATATAAGATATATGTTTCGGAGTTGGATGTCCACCTACTGGATCTAGGAATTGGATGAGATCCAATTGATCTTAGAGATCTACCTAGTTAAGTATCATACAATTTGTTGGCCAAAGTCAAGATTGTGTGTTATTTAACGAGATCCTAGCCCACTAGGAAACTAGGTTTCCCGAGTACTCCACAGAGGGTTAGAGGCTCGCCGAAAAAAGTGGGAGGCAAGTATAGATTTGCAGAGATTGCGTTTAGACTATTCCACATAATCAATCTCATCGTCAAATACTATAATATATTGTTGGATTAAATAGTTTAAAAATAATTAATTAAGTTATAATATATTTTTATAATAGGTATTCAGAATCTAAATTCATAATTTATAGATAATATATATAAATTGGATTATAGTAATCAATATATTTGAATTTTACCGATCATTTATAATGATTATATAATTGGATTATAGTATCAATATATATTTGATTTTAACCAATAAAATTGTAATAATTATATAGTTAGACTATAGTAATCATTACATTAGATTGTACCTGAAATCGTTGATTAAATAGTTGGACTATTAGAATCAAGATTAAATTGAAAGATTAGTGTTTAAAACATTATCCTAAGGAAAATGTGTTTAGATGACTTTTTCAAATGGGGAATGAATTTCAGGATGGTCCTGGAAACTAATAAGTTACTTTATTTGATAAAATAACATATTAGACCTAAGCCCATAGTTAAGCAAATAGTATAGCATGATCTTTGGAAGATCATGTGATGATAACTTTAGTGCTTAATCCATTATACTTGTCAAAATGTCTCTTTAATTTCCTAATCAGAACTGAGGATTAGATCCTTAAAATATGATGAAGAAATTGAAGGATCTTCATATATCTATTCTTAGATCTTAGAAGTATTAAATTGCAATTAATAACTCTTGGAGATTTAATGGCTATTATCAATGAGATAAAACCAAAGTTTGCAATAAGGCAAGTAGCGCAAGACGCACCTTACTTCGATATTCTAAACCAAGGCTTGGCCAAAGGCTTCTGGGATATAGAAAATGGCAAAGGCAAAATCATTATCTTCTAGGAAGACAAAGGACATATCCCAAGATGTCTGCTTAAACTGTTTCAAATGGGATCACTGAAGCGTGACTGCCGTATGGACAAAGCAGACATGAAGGAATTGAAGACGAGCAAGGCTCTGACTTTCAATATGTTTGTCATAAATATGTTCACTACTAGTATTAAAATTGGATTTTAAATACTAAGTGTGATACATAAATATGCATTGATATGCAGAATCTGCTATGAGCAGGATACTGACTTCAATTGAGATTAATCTGCGAATCGGAAACAGGACGAAAGTCACTGTTTTACCGTAGATACCTAAGTTTAGGAACTACCCTTCGGGTGTGTACTTAAATTAGGAAACTGTTATAATATAACTAATTTGACTAGAAACATTATCTCCATATCAGGGTTTAACCCGTTGCGGGTATACCTTTATATTCTAGAACACTAAAGTGTTTTATTTTATAAAGATGATATTGAGATAAACACATTATATGTGAGTAACAATATTTATATTTTGAATATAAATAAATCTCAAACATATAATATGACGAACAAATAGCTCAAACTGATTTGATCAGATAAGACTTATTTGTGGCAGTGTTGTCTGGGACACATTAAACAAGACTCGTATATCCACACTTTTTAAGAGTGGATACTAGGACGGATTTGATTCCATTCAAATGATGTCTACGAATCTAGTTTATTAGGTAAAATACCTAAAATACCTTTTACTTGGTAAAAGTGTAAATGCCATCAATCTGTTAGCCCTCGTTCATAGTGACGTAAGTGGGGCCATATCTAGCTAGGCTAAATGTGGAAATGAATGTTTCGTGACCTTTACGGATGTAGCATCGCGTTATGGTTATGTGTTTCTTATGAAACACGAATCGGAAACTTTAGAGTTTCGAAACGAAATAGACAACAGATCGACTAAAGTATTAAAAACCATCACGATTTGACCATGATGAAATACTTAAGCAGTAAGTTTCTCAAATACTTGAAAGAGTATAGTATTCTTTCAATGAGGACTCCTCCTGGAACACGTCAATTTGACGGTGTGTCCAAACGGAGAAACCGAATTTTGTTAGACATGATAAGGTTAATCACGAGTCGCTCTGAGCTACCATTTTCCTTCAAAGGGATAAGCATTAACAGTGCAATACTTATTTTGAATAAGGTTCCATGAAAATCTATTAGACAAAATTCCATATTAGATATGAACAGGAAAGAAACTGGGCTTTCTCACTCCTGATGATTTGGGAATGCTAGGTATACGTTTGGATGATACCAAACTAGAACCCAAATTGGATAAGTGCCTAATATAATTGGTTATCCTAAGGAAACCAACGTATAATACTTATACAACTCACTAGAGAACAATGTAATTGTTGCTCACCATGCGGTTTTCCTAAGAGGAATACCGATATGCAGTGGTAAGTGGGAGGATAGTAAAACTCGATGAAAATCAGAGTAATACTATTCAAGGCACCTAGTCCTTAATGGAACACAAACAGTTCATCAAGGATGAAACTATACCATAATCTTCGAATACACAAGAACCGCGTTAGTCGGAGAGAATCATAAGACAACCTGGGAGGTATGGGTTTCTGATCTCACCTCATAAAGATGTCAATCTTATTGAGGAAGACGAACTGACTACATATGAGGAAGTGATACAAGGTATCGACTCCCCATTATGACAAAGTGCCATGAAGTCCGAAATGGATTCCATGTATACCAACTATGTTTAGAGACTAGTTGATGTACCAGAAGGCATTGTGCCTATTGGTACTATATAAATCTTGTAAGCTCATACATGATGACCACCACATACAAGCACAGGCATTCTGCAAAGGATTGTTGTCATACTATTGTGCCATTGCACAATCATTTATTGCCACTTGTTAAATCCATTTTGATTACAACGAAATCTTTATTGTTGCCACGTTAAATCCATTTGGATAATGCTTACTGATGCTGCATGTTTCATTCATGAAATATGGCAGCTGAACATCAAAATCGCTTTCCTTAACAGAAACCTTTTGGAGGATGTTTATAACATCCTGACGGTTTTGTCGTACCAAAGCTAGCAAACAAGGTTAGCAGATTATTCGATCCATGTTTGGATTGAAGCAAGCATTAGGTTCTTGGAATTATCGTTTTGATGTAATCATAATGGTTTATGATTTAATTCAAAAACGAAATGATTCTTGTGTATATAAAGAGGTTAGTGGGAGCGCACTGACAATGATGTCCTAAATAATGATGATATGTCATTTCTTGGAAATGATGTTCCCACATTACAATCGGAGAAAGCTTGGCTTTCATGAAAATTCTCCGTAGAATTCTTGGGAGAAACAACATTTATTCTAGGAATAAAGATCTACTGGGATAGATTTAAAGTTGTTAACACTCTCTGAGAACTCGTACATTGGAAAATGTACGTGACCTGGTGTCTCATACGCTTTGAGCATATGGAGTCACAAACGGGTCAATCCAAGTGATAGTCACTGGATTGATATTAAGAACATCCGTTAGTATCTTATAGAACTAATGATGATGTCTTAAACTATGGAGAATGAGAACTTGAAGTGACTGGGATCACTGCTGTAAGTTTTCTAACCGATAAAAACAACGGTACAATACAGTTTGAATAATGTAACAGTGAGCTGGAAATCTTCCAAGCAAGATACTGTTACCGAATAAACACAAATGCGGGTCATTGCTGCGGCTGAGGCAGCAATAGAAGCCATCTGGGTCATTAACAAATCTAATTAGATTAGATATAGTTCTGTTAGTACCTGAGCTAGGCTACAGCGTAGACCAAAGAATTAATGGTCTCATCAACGATCCAGATATATACTTCGACTATTTATCTGATTCGTTCTGATCATACATCGTGGCGATGTGATGATCGAATAAATTGCATCAGACGATAAGCATACAAATCCGCTGACGAAAGTCTTTCCTCAGTAGTTTGAGTGAACCGTACATAGTTCGGCTGTATGACACTCGAGTGACTGGCTATAGGCCAAGTGGGAGATTTTTGGACAGTTATGACCCATAGCGTCACTATTTGTACATATCATGGTGTTGTCGTACAAATTAACTATGTGACAAAGGAAATTGCTCTCTTATCATTTGTGATTAGATCATCTAGATGTATAAATGATAGGAGGTCCCTATGATTAGTTCCTAGATTGAGATGATATGAGACAGTATCAATCCTCGAAGGATTAATCATTAAATATCCCTAGTCGTAGTATTATCGAGATTGGACATCGATAATGCGGAATAGACTAGTATTACACTTGTGCGCGTTATGTGAGATCATAACGGCATAGTTCTCATATATTTGGGTATAGGATACTCATGCAAGTGTAATAGGAGGTTGTGTTTTACAGATGGTACGGAAAACAGCTTCGCTCTGGATAGACCCCTCGGAATTCCATTGGTAGTATGACTATGTGTATGGAAGTCCAAAATCAGGGTAGGCGTATTTGGTCTTAACCTGAGACTTGCATCGCTAATACTTGCGACAATCGGTATGCTTTAGTTTTGGTCGTCCAGGGTTTTAACCGGTTCTGTGTACGCCTCTGATGGGTATATTGAGAATCGTAGTGTATTGGGTGTGATGTCAAGACGGAAGTATCACTCCAGTCATAGTGGAGATGATGTCGTAGGATACGGTACTAGTGCTCTTAAGTACTGCAGTCATCGGGATATTATGACTAGGTCATGTATATTCGATAATAGAGACTAGTTACCAGACATCCGACATGTGCTTCGTACGGGGCAGACACAGTTCCAGCCCCAAGCCTAGCATGTGACAATCTGATACTGGATCACAATACGCAATACTACGTATACTACGCCTGACATAGATTATATATTCCAGTAAGAATATTTCTGGAGAATTGGGTAGGCACGGTGTTTTGCTAGAAGCCAATCATGTCTTGTAAATCAGTAAGCACGTGGTACGAGGTACGCACGTATTCGGATAATCTGATAACCATATTTACTGCCAACATATCCAGGGATATCTTGGGTCGCTTCCCAAAGATTCACCGATGACAGTTGATTTAAATTAGAATTAATCTGAGATTAATTAAGAGAGAGAATTAATCTGGGATTAATTAAGATGGAGAAAATTAATCTGGGATTAATTGAGGTATTATTTAATCTGGGATTAAATGTGTTCGGAAGAGAGAGAACGCGATTAATTTGGAATTAATCGGTAAAATAAATTTAATAGTTAAATTTGATTTTTTTATTTAATTTATTCGTATCGGCTAAAATTAATATATCAGATATATTAATATGAATTGAATTTCATTACGAAATTAAAGTGGACTTAATACGAACGAACGAGTTAATTTAGAATTAATTCGTAAACGACGTTCGTAATATATTTGCGAGGCATCGTTATTTTATTAAATTAGATTTAATTATTTAGCGACGAAAGTTTGTTTAATCGGATTAAACGGAACCGAGCTGCGGTAAATGTTCGTAGAGACATTTTGAGTTTTGAATTCCAAAATGTTGGGGGCCACTTCACACATGTGAAGTGGTGGTTGGAAAGTGGTTGGCATTTATGCCAAAACCACTTACTTTCCAGCCACTTGGTTTAGGTGAAACCAAATTACCTCAACTACATTGTTTTGGGTAAAAGGGTAAAACCATTTAACAAAACCAAAAAGCTTTCTCTCTCTCTTCACACTTCACACTTGTAACACAACACTAAAACAAAACAAACCCTAGCTTCTCTCAAGCTTGGCGTGAATGGCCTCCTTCTTTCTCTTTGATTTTGTGGCAAAATCAACAAAGCTATCACTTGGAGAAATCAACTAAGGTGATAGGGAAACTACTTCAAGAGTTGGAATCATCATTTAAAGCTTGGATCTTGGAGATCTCTTCTCAAAATTTTAAAGCTCAAATCCGTTCATTGTAAGTATATTCCGCAACTTATTTTGAATTTATGAACACCTTTACATGCTTATTAGATCCTTGGCATGTTCTAGGAACACTAACAGAGGGTCTTATCCATAGCGAAGCTATTCCTAGTCCAACGGCTAATAAAACCTCTTATCACACTTGCATAAGTATCCAATACTTAAATATATGAGAACTATGTCGTTAAGCTTCCATAATGCGCATAAGTGTAATACTAGTCTATTCCGCATTATCGATATCCAGTCTCAATAATACTATGACTAGGGATATTTAATGATTAAACCGTTCATAGATTAATATTGTCTCATATCTTATTAATCTGATTTAACCATATAGATTTTTATCATTTATATATCCAAGTAATCCAATTCCAAAATGATAAAATAACAATTTCCTTTTGTCACGTAGTTAATTTGTACAAAAACATAATGTCTTTCACATAATTGTCCAACAATCTCCCACTTGGCTCATAGCCAATCACTTAAATATCTAACACATGAACTATGTACATGTCGCTCAAATTTTTGTTGAGAAATAGCTTTCGTCAGTGTATCTGCAATGTTGTCATCTGAAGTGATCTTTTCAATCTTCACATCACCATGATGTAGGATCTCACGAATCAGATGAAACCGTTGAAGTACATGTTTGGATTGTTGATCAGACCGCGGTTCCTTAGCCTGTGCTATAGCACTGTTACTGTCACAATACAAAGGTACATGCTCAGCTGCTAACGGAACTACTCCTAATCCAATTCGGAATTTAAGGATCCAAACTGCTTCTTTTGCTGCCTCGGCTGCAGCAATATATTCCGCTTCTGTTGCTGAATCGGCAAGTCTCTTGCTTGGAAGATTTCCAGCTCACTGCTCCATTGTTCAAACAAAATATGTACCTCGATTACGACTTTGAGTCATCTTTATCGGTTTGAAAACTTACATCGGTGAACCCAGTCATCTCAAGTTCTCCATCTCCATAGACTAAGAAAGCATCCTTAGTTCGTCTAAAATACTTAAGGATGTTCTTAACAGTAATCCAGTGACCATCACCTGGATCGGATAAATAGCGACTGCACATGTTCAAAACATATGAGACATCAGGTCGTGTATATATCATGGCGTACATGATCGATCCGACTACGGAAGCATACGAGATCCGACTCATTGCTTCTCTCTCATCTTGAGTTTTAGGACATATGTCCTTAGATAGAGAGACGCCATGTGACACTGGAAGCATGTAACATCCCGCCTTATCAGCAATATTACCGGCATGAGACAGGATAAACCCATCTCCATAAGCCTCTGATTCTAGAAAAAATTTGGCATGATGTATTCGTAACATCATGCAACCTAGCCTATAGTCAGCATCCATTCACAACCTGAAAATAAAATCTCGGCCTCAGGTTGGTATCTCAACATTAATGCAATCTAAGGGCCCAACTAAAATACGATGCAGACTTAATACAACCAGGGCTCCGTGCCCGAAGATACGTATATATAAAAAAAAACTTTTCTAAAATAAACTCAAGCTCAGCACATTACAACTTATACAAACTAAAACATAATTTACTAGACTCTTTATTTCCCCGAAGACCTGGTGACTGGCTGACTGCAACGCTGCTATCCGACTCCTCCAGCTCTGGTGTCTGTGGTTGACCGATCAGGTCACCAACCTGCAAAACTAACAAACTGTTGTGGTGTGAGTCATAATGACTCAGTAAGTAAATATGCTCATTCCTTGAGCGTCACACATATAAGGTTTGAATCCAGTTTCTATATTTAACCTAAACTGTTTATGTGACTATGCAATTAGTTACAAAGTATGTGCCACTATATAATTATTTATCCAATTACAAATTTATTCATTGTTACTGATTCTTTTATCTGATCATTCACATGCTTTAAACTCTGTCTATATCTTAAACTTCTCTAACATAACACTGAGTTTCCATACATACTATTTACTGTATCAGGCCTCATCACGTTTCTGCTGCGCTACTCTGATATCTTTCCTATTTTCTGCACTCTCTTTACTAATCTGGTTCAGGTATTTTATTACAACTTTCTCTCTTTCATTATCTTGAAATATCATCAAATCGGTTATACTAAAATATTATTCTTATCAAATATTTAATCCACTATCACTAACCATGTATACATGCATGAGTTATTATTCATCACGTTCTAGCATCCTTACATTATGTTCTTTCTAAACAAGCACACAACTCATACAATCACCATTGATATATATATATACACATTTAATTAAAATCATGCCATCATGCACTAATATTTAACACAATGTTACTTCTATATGAACATGCCACGCACTGTTAACCATATATACATATTGATGCAACCATGCCATTATACATTTATGCCAACTATATGCTTTTCCAATAATATCTGGACTATATTATTTATGTGCATAATAGTAATTTATACTCTACTATTGCATGCTCTGCTCTTAGAGAAATATATATATATATATATATATATATATATATATATATATATATATATTTTAAAAACCTTTTTCTGAAAACTGTTTCTGAAACACTTTATAAACCTGTTTTTCTGAAATACTGTTTTCTAAAAACTATTTCTAAAAACTGTTCATCTGGAAACTGTTTCTGAAAACTGAAGTCTATCAAAAATCTGTATCTCTGAAAACTGAAATCTATATCTGAAAACTGAAAACTGAAAACTGAATCTCCGCCCGTAGGCGCATCTCCGCCAGAAAGGCGCATCTCCGCCCGTATGCGCATCTCCGCCCATCTGAGCGCTGAGGATCTAGGGGCGTCCCCCTAGTCCTGCACATGTGTCTAAATCCGTCAATTCCAATTAGTGTACAACTGGGATGGGTCAAATCCTAAATCCCGAATCCATATGATATCCGTCAATTCCAACTGAATCTCAAGTTACATACTGGGGTCAATGTTTAAAAATACGTGGCGGCGCCTCGAGGCGGCCGGCCATTGAGGCGCGAGGCGGACCGCCTTGAGGCGGCGAGGCGGGCGCCTCGATCCAAAACATCAGAACTCGATCCAAAACATCATAATAATAATAAAAATAGTAATATCATAATAATAAAAACATGTTAAATCCAAAATACATTAATTCTTCATAATTCATAATATGTTCAAAAAACTATTGATAACTAATCCCTAAATAAGCTATCATTTGTATCTAGCGGCATGAAGCTTGGGTCAAAAAAGGCAACAGTTTAACAAACCAAATAGCAGAAATAAACTAATTCAATAACCCAGCAAGCACAACCACTAATACAGCAAACCCACGAAGCTTAACCAATCATTTCAACCATTCAAGCAATATGAAGCAAAACCAATGATCAAACTACAACTAAATATGAAAACAACCCATGAAACAAAATCACTAAATCTCACAAACCCACAAAGCAAAAATCAATCAAGAACCTAAACAAACGAAAACAACCACTGCCACGATGAGAAATAAACGAGAGCAAAAAAAATTAAGAATTTGAAACTCTTACCAGTGTAAGACGAAGACTGGAGAGAGTGGAGAACCGAGAGGCAGAGACAGTGGAGAACCGAGAGGCAGAGGGAGATGGAGAACTAGAGAAATGCCGAGAACCAGAGAGAGTGGAGAACCGAGAGTCAGAGAGAGATGGAGAATCAGAGAAATGCCGAGAACCAGAGAGAGTGGAGAACCGAGAGTCAGAGAGAGATGGAGAATCAGAGAAATGCCGAGAACCAGAGAAATGCCGAGAACCGATCGTCAGAGAGGGTGGAGAATCGAGAGTCAGAGAGAGATGAGAAATGTCGTGTTTTTTTTCCTTAGGGTTTAGAAAAGAAGAATTGTTGCCTTCAAAACGTCGCCGTTTTGAAGGCAACAAAAAGAATAAAAAAAAAACAGTAAGACTTGAGGCGGCCGCGTCGCGCTGCCTCGTCACGACGCGTCCTGAGGCGGCCGCCTCAAGCGCTAAAAGGCGGCAAATTGGGTTAGGCCGCAAAAGGCGGGCGCCTCGAGGCGGCTGCCTCAGCCGCTTTTTAAAACACTGACTGGGGTGAGTTTTTCCCTCATGCCCCGAAAAACATAAACCACATTTTGTATTTCAAAACTGTAAGAACGTTTTCTGAAATACTTTTTCTTTCAAAAACATTGGAAACTTTTCTTTAAAACCCTTTTGAATTCCAAAATCATTTTTAATTTCAATTCAATCTATGAGAATCATAATGCACAAGTATGCATATGCATTTCTCCACACTACATTTGTCATACTTTCTTATATGTTCATGCATATATATAAGCTAATGACATGTGTATTCTATTCCTTACATGCTTTTCTCATACATGCTCAAGTTAACACACATTATCAATACTATAGCCGACATCTATGTACACAAATTACTGATTTCATGTTTATGCTTATTCACTTGCATACTTTACTGCTATACTCATCATCATGTTTATTAAATTTTAAGTTTCTGCTCTATATCAATCTAACTTCATAATCATACTCGTATATTTATGCTATCATTTCAATCATATTTACATTCTTCTCTGTTATATAATTGACGGCTATACTCAATTGCAATGTTTAGTTTCTAAATCCAATTAAACTCACAACATTCATCAGAGAATTCTAAAGGATTTTATTTCCTGCTATACCTTCGCTCCTTACTGCACACCTTTGAACACAATTTCACCTATACTATCCAGTAGCCATACGTCACACAACAATGGTTTTATAACACACACATTACTCATATACACAGGTATTAATTCATCATCACACACCCTTACAAACGTCAATATCTGAGTTCATTTTCAGCTAGACACATCATGAATATACTTACTTTATCATCTTAAAATCAGATCTAAGCTATCTTCCTCTTTCGACAGCCTTGTCACAATCCTTGGTACATTCCTCATACTAAAAGTAATTGATTGTAACAAACAAACAATAGGATCAGAATGATTTAAAACAGAAATATTATAAAAATATACTGGATTTTCTAGTTAAGTGAACTTGAGAATAAGGAATAATTACATGCAGAACCTTCTAAATGGAATCACAATAATACTTTAGGACAGTAAATTAGACTCCATAAATAAATATGCATTTGACATAAGCAAAGAAAAGTCATCGACTCATGTAACGAAAACAACTGCAGCTGTTATGATTTGGGCTTCAACTGTTCCAGACTGCTTGAAACCAACTGAAGAGAAATTATACTATAGTTGATCCTTAGTGAGACAGGAAAGAAAGGGCTTTATTCAAACTAAGACACACTCCCAACTCATGAATGTCAACAGAAGAGTTTGCCAAAACAAAGGCCCTTTGAATTAGGAGAGAGAAGTGAAATTTAACCCAATTCTAGTTGCTTATACCCAAAAGTTAAATCACGTTGTCGAACAAAATCTTAACCATCTCTTAGGTAAAAATAAAAACCATGTTCGTCACCTTAATGACAACCACATATTTCACTATTTGGATAATCACCTTATTCAAAGTCGAATTTGGAAAAACAATCAAACTTACCAAATGGTCCAATGGTTCACCAGTTACTGGCACAAACACTTATTTTTAAATTATAATTATGTTCAGATGAGAAATTCAATTTAAAGTCACTGTGAACTATCAAGCCATATCAAAGCATCACTAAAGCTTTCCAAACTAAGTATGAAAGTGTAAATCGTTACTAAACAAATGTTTATCTATCAATTCCCAATTTTATAGTTACCGAATTTTCCCCAAATGTTTCAATTCCTTTAATTCTATCGACACCCAAACTCAAGGATAGTATACTTACCATTTGCGCCTATAAACCCTTAGAAATAGCTGGGACTGAAATCGAAGCTGTAAATTGTGTAATCACTCTCCTCTCTCTTCAGTTCTCTCACTCTCTGCCACTCCACTCTGCTCCCTGTTTCTTTCCTCTCTCTCGGTCTGCTCACTCTCTCTCTCTACCTGCTCAGTTCTTCTTCTTCTTCTTCTTTTTTTCGGCTTTGGCTTCCCTCTCTCTTTCTCTGCCCGAGATCTCTCTCGGTTCTTCCCCACACTCAGTTTTTCTGGATCTCTCCTTCTCCCTCTATTTTTGTTCTCTATCTTTCTTTATTCTTCTATCGTGCTTCTCTGCTTCTCCGTGTGTGTCAACAGTGTGGGTGTGTGTGTCACCAAATTGGCGTGTGTGTGTTTTTAATATGCACGTGTGTGTAGGTTATCCACATGTGTGAGTGTTTAATATAATACACGTGTGTATTTCTAGAACATGTGATATAAATATCTTAATTTATTTTTATTAATTTAATGAATTTCCAAATTAACCCCCAAAATTAGTTAACAATATTCTTTAATTAATTTCTTATAAAATTCTCATTTTACCATATAAATTGATCTTGCGTTCGACAAGATTACACAAGCAAAAAATAAATTTGCGCAATCTCATTAAAATAACCCGGGTCGTTACAAAGCAGCCCCGTCTTAGACTGATCCATGTTGAATCTCTTCACACTTTGTCAATGTAGAAGTAATATCATTTGGTTTCCCTAGGATAACCTACAAATAGGCACTTATCAGATTTGGGTTCTAGTTTGTGTTAGTCCTAGACATGCCCAAAGTCTCTAAGTCATGATATTGTGTGGAATGATCAGTGAGTTCAAGTGAGGAAAAAACCTTACATTGAACGGATGTGTGATTTCAAAAATCTTGTTTGTTGATGAAACTCCAAGCTTTGTTAAATGTTGCCAAGCTAATGGTGAGTTTCCCTATCAACTTAATCAACTCCAAATGTGCTAGCAAGCTTGAAATTTTTGGAACAAAAACTTCAAAGAGGGGATGAGGTTCACGGCAAAGGTAGAGGAAAGAGGAAAAAAAGAAGATGAAGTTTTGATATTTTATTTTCTAAAAACTAATATCAATTATTCACTTTCAAAAAGTGTATGTCTTTTCCAAAAAGAAAGTGCAAAGTGTGTTGGAGGGAAAAAACATTAAATACTCCCATCTACTTCCATCAACTAATAGACAATTGATGTAAGTTAGTAGGTCACACCACTTAAATTCAAAATTCAAGTTGGCTTGGACAACACACTTCCGACTTGGGTTCGTTTAATCCGATTAAACAAATTTTCCATTGCGACGCAATTAAATCCAATTTAATTAAATAATAATGGCTAGCAAAATTATTACGAAAGTCGCTTACGAATTAATTCCAAATTAATTCATTCGCCCGAATTAAAATCCAATTTTAATTCCGCATTGAAATCCGATTTCAATTAATATATCCAATATATTATTTTATCGATTAATTCCAAATTAATCGCTTTCTCTCTTATATTCGAATTTTATCCCAGATAAATTCTTGCCGTAATTAATCCCATATTAATTTTCTCTCTTATAATTAATCCCAGATTAATTCTGTTCGAGTCAAATGTCATCGGTGAATCATTGGGAAGCGACCCAAGAGATCCCTTGATATGATGACAGTAAATACGATCATCGGACCATCCAAATACGTGCGTACCTCATACCACGTTCTTACCGATTTACAAGACATGGTTGGCTTCTAGCAAAGCACCGTGCTGCCTACCAAATTCTCCAGAAATATTCAACGAATAATATATAATCTGTATCAGGCATAATATACTATGTATTGCGTGATACGATCTAGTATCTGATGTTACATGCCGGTAACGCAGCGGAATCGCGGAAAATAAAAATTTTCCGATTTCAAAATTTTTCTTGGATCAATCAAAAAAAATTATTTATTTAATTATCCAATTATCAAATTCTGAAAAAATTACACAAGAGATCAAATTCTTGGTAATTACCGAATTGCCCCAAAACTTTGTAAATTGATCATTTTAGTCCAAAAGTTGTCAGATACAATTTTGGATGATTCTAAATCATTTCTAAAATGTTTTTCAACACATCTAATGCATCAAAATCAGATTTCACAAAAATCCCCATTTTTGAGCTAATTGCCGAGAGCACCCAAATTTTCAATTAATTACAATTTGGTCCCTTTAGTTCAAAACATGCCGAGATCAATCCAATCAACCTAAAATTTTACATGCATCATATTCATACCATAATACATCACATATAGGAAAAGCCCCAAATTTGGAGTGGGTTAAGACCCTTATTTTACAATTTCATCAAATTGGCCAATTTCACCAAATTCACAAAATCCAACACTTTAATCCATTCAATACTTCATCAATCAAGCCTCACCACTTTGAAATAACTCTAGAACAATTCTAGGTCACAAAGGAGTGGTTACTAACTCTAGAATGACAACTTTGATTTTCTAAAAATCAAAAGTAAGCCTTTGAAACATTTTCAAGCTTACTTATATGCTTCAATCTTTCATCAAAGTTCACAACCACATAAACACAAAATATAAGAGTAGAGATGACATCAAAGCATCACAAAATGAAGCTAAGCATATTAGAGAAACATTTTCTATGTTGAAGACTTTAAAGAAAAACTTACAAAAATAAGATTTTTCCAAGCTTTCTTCTTTAGCCTCCAAGCCTTTTCTCTCAACTTCTTTTATGTTTATTTGGTATCAAATGAACTTGTTAAACCCTAAAAAATGAAACAAAACAATATATACTCCACAAAATAAGCCTTGGCCGAAATTGGTGTAGTATATACAAATATCTAGATATTTTTATTTCATTTAAAGTTTACTTTATCAACTTGCTTTAATCATCATCAAACCATTTAATGATTTTTCTTAAAGTCAAATAAAGCAACTAAAAAATATAACAATTATATTTATTTAGGGTGTTGGCCGAAATTCACTTGAAATTAAAGGAAAATGATATTTCAATTTTAAACACTTTAAACAAATATCAAAGAAGTCAAATTCAATTTGACTACCATTTCCTTTACTTAAAGTCAACAATAAACACTTATAATCAATCCTAACTTTATCATTTGGTGAGATATTTATATTTTAATTATATTAATCATTTAATAATTAAATAATTAAATACAAATATCTCAAATATATGTATTATATTTACTTTAAATATCTCAATACATATATCAATGATATATGTCAAATACCTTTATTTGACAATTTATTAATGTGTATTTAATAATATCATATATTAAATACAAATACACATTAATTAGGAAATGACGGTTCGGCCCGTTCGCATGTATTTTTCGTTTACCGTTTAAACGATTTATAAATAATCATCATTATTCATAAAAGTTGCCTTAGTGCTCTACGAGTATATTTCATTAGTGAGACTCTCTAGATTCAGGTATATTCGTCACAAAATCTAATTTCGTGTCCATAACTTACCCACCCGTAAATAATGATGACCACAGATAAACTCCCTGAATCATACAGGACGAGGTCATTGCATACGTATAATCTCTTTGTCACAGATATCCTGATAATCCCAAAGATATAGATGTAAACGTCAAATCTCTATAGATATTATCCCGTCGACGTTTCTATTAGCAATATATAAATAACATTCGGAACTCACTTCCAAAGTATACAATGGCCATAGATTTAACTGATTGCTAATCACATATGGACTACATATGCCTTGTACACAGGACTGACGGATCCTATCTTGACACACACAGGATATCCTGAGGATCGGTCCACACCCAACGAACAGGCGGAGGTCTGATCTAAATAGATCGGTGACGTGACTGCCATCTAAGTGTGGAGGATGTCTCATACATCCACAGTGGTGTCTCAAGTCGAAGGACCACTATGCTACTCAACCCGAGAAGATTCTTATTGACGTTGGTGTACCATCCATTAAGAATCTTTGGTGAGTCGTTCAGTGTTTATCCACTATAAAAACCTACACGTCTATACGAGTTTCCCTAGACTCATGGTTCATTGGGATAAACCATCAGACCAAGTCTCGATATACGACATGTACTAGTCTCAACAGATTTGACTAACCGATCTGTGTTAGTGAATCTTGACTAGGAACTATATTTGATAATACATTTAGTAGTGACACTTCCCAATGTCAATTACAAACTAGCTTTGTAATTGTGTACTGTATTATATATTATCGGGCCTTTATCTAATATATACATATCACTAAACAACATTTAGTTTCAATCTAATCGTAATCAGATCGAATACGTATATAAAAAAAAAGAGGTGCAACCATAAATAAGTAATATTATGGAAAAATGGATTGTTTATATTCATGAATCATACATAAATACGGTCCGGATTGGAACTCTGAGCACCAACCCCAACACACAGAATCTGTTAAAGCCCCAGACGTCCAAAACCAAAGTATACTGATTGTCGCAAGTATTAATGATGCAAGTCTCAGGTTAAGACCATATACACCTACCCTGATTCAGATTCTCATAGACACATAGTCATACTACCAATGGGATTCTGAGGGGTCTATCCAGAGCGAATCTGTTCCCGGTCCAACGGCTAACAGAACCTCCTATCACACCTGCATAAATATCCAATGCTATGAGAACTATGTCGTTAAGCTTCCATAACGCGCGCAAGTGTAATACTAGTCTATTCCGCATTATCGATGTCCAGTCTCGATAATACTACGACTAGGGATATTTAATGATTAAACCATTCGTGGATTGATATTGTCTCATACCTTATTAATCTGGAACTAATCATAAGGACTTTTATCATTTATGTATACCCAAGTAATCTAATTACAAAATGATAAAATAGCAATCTCTTTTATCACATAGTTAATTTGTACAAAAAACCACAATGTCTTTTACAAATAGTGATGCTATGGGTCATAATTGTCCAACAATCTCCCACTTGGCTCATAGCCAATCACTCAAGTATCTAGCACTTGAACTATATACATGTCGCTTAAACTTTTACTAAGAGATAGCTTTCGTCAGTAGATCTGTAAAGTTGTGATCTCAAGCGATCTTTTTGATCTTCACATCACCACGATGAATGATCTCACGAATCAGATGGAAACATCTAAGTCCATGTTTGGATCGTTGATGAGACCACGGTTCCTTAGCCTGCGCTATAGCCCCGTTATTGTCATAATATAAAGGAACGGGCTCAGTTTCCAACGGAATTACTCCTAATCCAATTAGGAATTTACGGATCCAAATTGCTTCTTTTGCTGCCTCAGCTGCAGTGATATATTCCACTTCTATTATTGAATCGGCAACAGTCTCTTGCTTGGAAGATTTCCAGCTCACTGCTACATTGTTCAAACAAAATATGTACCCAGATTGCGACTCAGAGTCGTCTTTATCAGTTTGGATACTTGCGTCAGTGAACCCAGTCACCTCAAGTTCTCCATCTCCATAGATTAAGAAGGCATCTTTAGTTCGTCTAAGATACTTAAGGATGTTCTTAACAGCAATCCAGTGACCATCACCTAGATCGGCCTAATAGCGACTTCACATGCTCAAAGTATATGAGACATCAAGTCGCGTACATATCATGGCATACATGATCGATCCGACTGTCGAAACGAACGAGATTTGACTCATCGTATCTCTCTCATCTTATATTTTAGGACACATGTCCTTAGATAGAGAGACGCCATGTGACACTGAAAGCAGCCCCTTCTTAGATTGATCCATGTTGAATCTCTTCAACACTTTGTCATGTACGAGCTCTGGGAGAGTCCTAGTAGCTTTCTAGATCTATCCCGGTAGATCTTTATTCATAGAATAAAGGCTGCTTCTCCCAGATCTTTCATGGAGAATTTTAATGAAAGCAAAGTTTTCACCGATTGTAGCATGGGAATGCCATTGCCAATAAGTAATACATCATCAACATAAATGACAATGAATGTCAGTGCACTCCCACTAACCTTCTTATATACACAAGAATCATCTTCGTTTTGAATAAAACCATATTCTTTTATGATCTCATCAAAACGTTGGTTCCAAGAACGCGCTTGCTTCAATCTATAAATGGATCGATTTAACTGGCAAACCTTATTTGCATGTTTTGGCACGACAAAACCATCGGGCTGTTGCATATAAAATCCTCCAAAAGATTTCCATTAAGGAAAGAGGTTTTGACGTCCATCTACTATATTTCATAATCGAAATATGCAGCAATAGCAAGTATTATCCGAATGGATTTAATCATGGCAATAGGTGAAAAGGTTTCATCGTAATCGACACCATATCGTTAAGGATACACTTGTTGGAGTTCTACGGTCCCGAGGATCGAATAACAAGAATAAAAACATGTGCGAATACAATCAAAGGAAGTTGCGGAATACTCACAATGATCGGTTGAGCGACACGGTGGACAACAAAAAATCAATTTTCTGCCTCCTCCAAGTCACGGCAGTAGGCTGTGATGATGTCCTCCATTTTCGGCTTTGGTCCAAGCTCCAAGCTCCAAACTTTTTCATGGTGATCCCTTGCTCACAAGTGGGTTTCCCTATCACCTTCGTAAGACTCCGATGTGTGCTAGCACACTTTATTTTTGCCATAAAAATCAATCTTTTCCTTCTCCATGCTCTCGGCAGTGAGATGAGAAAATATAAGAAAAATGGCCCAAATGGGCGTGAGAGAAAGAGGTGAAAGAAAGAGAGAGAGTTGTAATGGTTGTTAGAAGAAAATGTATCTAATACACAAAATTAATTACTCATTTTCTCTTTCCAAAAGTCAAGCATTAAAGCTTGCCAACTACCACCATCAATCACAATGACATGTTGTCAAATCACTCAAAGTGACTAGACATCACATCAATCGATTGACGAATGATTTGACGTTTGATGTGACTTGCGGGCTGCACTCGAATTCGAAATACGAATGCGCTCACAAACACTCCCGGGCTCGGGTTCACTAATTCCAAATTAACGAATTTTTCGTTGTGATGTAATTAAATGATTATACCTAGCAAAATCACTATTCACATCGCTAACGAACTAATTCTAAATTAACTCATTCGCCCGAATTAAAATCTAATTTCAATTCCACGTCGAAATCCAACTTCGTTTAATATATCGAATATATTAATTTTATCGATTAATTCCAAATTAATCATTTTCTTTCTTTCCTGTCCATATTTCATATGGAGTCTGTCTAACAGACTTTGACGGAACCTTATTGAAAATAAGTATTGCACTGTTTAATGCGTATCCCCAGAAGGAAATTGGTAGCTCAGTGCGACACATCATTGACCTTACTATGTCAAAAAAAGTTGGTTTCTCCATTCGGACACACTGTCAATTGAGGTGTTCCGGGAGGAGTCCATTGCAAAAGAATACCATATTTTTTTAAGTATTCTCCACCACGGTCTGACCGCAGTGTTTCAATACTTTTGCCGGTCTGTTTTTCTACTTCGTGTTGAAACTCTTTGAATTTCTCAAAAGTTTCCGACTTGTGTCTCATAAAATACACATAACCATAACGCGATGCATCATCTAGAAAGATTACGAAGTATTCATATCCACCTGGCTAGACATGGGCCCGTATACGTCACTATGAACGAGGGCTAACAGCTCAGTGGCACTTACACCTTTACCACTAAAAGATGTTTTAGGCATTTTGAATAATAAACAAGATTCGCAGACATCATATGAATTAGGATCAAATCCGTCAAAGTATCCACTCTTCAAAAGTGTGGATATACGAGTCTTGTTAATATGTCCCAGACGACAGTGCCACAAATAAGTTTCATCTGATTTACTCAATTTGAGCATGTTGTTTGTCATGTTAAATGTTTGAGATTCATTTATATTCAAAATATAAAGACCATTATTAACATCTGCTGTACGTATCAAAATATCATCTTTATATACAAAACACCCAGTGTTCAGGAATACAAGGTATACCCGCATCGGGTTAAACAAGATACATAGATGATATTCATAGTCAAACTAGGTACAAAATAACAGTCACCTACTGTAATTACATGCCCCGAGGGAAAATTCAAAACATAGGTCCCTACGGCCAAAATAGCGACTCTTGTCCCGTTTCCGACTCGTAGCTCGATCTCTCCTGAAGCTAGTCTCTTACAAATATGCAGATCCTGCACATCAGTACATATATGAGTACCACATCCAGAATCAAAAATCTAATTTTTAAAACCAGTAGTGGATATGTTTATTTCAATAAAAAACATACCTGAAGCCGGAGTCTTGCCCGCCTTCACTTCCTTCATGTGCGTCTTGTACTCACGGCAGTCACGCTTCTAGTGACCCATTTTGCCACAGTGTAGGCAGACATCTTGGGATTTGTCCTTAGTCTTCCTCGAAGACTGTGATGATTTGGCCTTGCCCTTCTTTTTCTTCTTCTTCACACCCCTAGAGGCCTTCGGCCAAACCTTGGCTTTCTACGATGTCGAAGTAAGATGATTCTCGCGCTTCTAGCCCTTCAGAAGCTCTGGCTCTGCCTCTTTTAGCATCGCCATTAACTCTCCAAGAGTCTTTTCTTGGTTCATCATATTGTAGTTCATGATGAACCCGCCCCAGCAATCAGATAGAGACTGTAAGATCAAATCTATAGAAGTTTCGACCTCGAAGGTTATGCCCAGCTGACCTACCTGTTTGATGTCAACAATCATCTGCGACACATAGTGCTCGACAGATGTACCATCTGACATACATGAGCGAAAGAGCTTCTTTTGTAAATCGTACTTCTGAGATCTAAGATTACATATATGAAGTGTTGGGGCCAAATTAGGGAGGCGCAGCGGAAGGAGCGCTGTTCGGGCGAAATCGTAGTTTAAAATTTTTAAACTTACGAATAACGTATTTAATATCCAATATTAATAATTCATTCATATTTCACCTAAACGTATTTATTATATCATATAACGACATAAATAATATAGAAACATCACGAAACTTTTGCGAAAACGTTTTTTCCGCAAAATAGCATAAAACGTGTTTCCGACCAATGCTCATGGGGACTGCCCAGGTCAGCCCCCAAAATATTTGGACAGTCGTGGGCTGCCCGAACAGTGCACAGTTCCCTGTTTGGGCAGCCGTTACCCAGTAGCACCATTTTTCGCCATTTTCTCATATTTTCACTTCGAAACAATTTCCGATAAATATTTTTCTTAGGAAATTAAAATAAACTAATTTATTATAATTACTCAATAAATAAAAACTGAATCCGACAACGGCACCAAAAACTTGATCGGCGTGATCACACATATATAACGCAAGCGCACGTATCGTTCAGGTAGTATAAAATGTATTGATCACACGTCGACCTAATACCTAAGCTATTAAATTATGAAGCCAAATGTTTACGAGTATCTCATAAATGGGTTGTTTGATTAGATGGTGACTTTAAACTAAAACAAGTAAATAAAATAGTGTGAAAGTGAATTAAAGGTAAAATCGATGTTATTAAACTATCTAGGGTTGTGAATCCTTCCAATATCTTTTAAAGATAAAGTGGTTATCTCATGTTTGTGCAATATATGGGTTTACTAACCTAGAATACGAATATATGCAAAAGCCTTTGTCGATGGTCAGCTGCAAATAGCCAGTATCACCCAATTAATCATATGTCTATGTTAACAAAGTTACCTAAATTCATTAAGATTAAGTTCCATTTATGGCTAACCCTGCCCGATAGGTATATGTCTATCTTGGAAGGAAATCTATTAAGGGGTATCTAATCCTTAAGGGAGATCGTGGGTTATTAAGTTTAAGGCTGAAACCTAAAATTCCTTCGTCAATTTTATTTTTAAGTTTACCAGATCAATCTTATTAATGGCCAGTTAACAAGAAGCATTAAGCTTAAGACTTAATAAATAAACCTTTATATTACCCAAGATAAAAATAACCCCTTATAAATCGGTGATATTGGAATTCATCACAACCCTAGATAATAAGTTTAGTTACAAAACATACTTAGGATTACTAAACACTTAAATAAACAAAACATCATAAAAATAACTTGGAGATAAATAAAAGTAAAATTACAATAATGAAAGAAAATGTTGGGTTTAGAGGATCCACTTTATTATTTCAAAATTAGAAATCTCCATTATTGTCAATGTTTACCGATTAATTAATTATATTTAACCAGAAAATAAAGGCGGAAATTCCATTTATCTCAATTAAGTCCAACCGACCATATAGGCGGTAACAAGGTTATTACCTAAACCGACCATATAGGCGGAAACTATGTCCGAAATGTAAAACTGACCATATAGGCGATAAATAAGGTTGTCACCTAAACCGGCCATATAGGCGGTAACTAATTAATCCAAATTTTAATTAAAATAAGGGAGATTAATATAATTTATTATATTAAAAGTCTCACCTTTTCACCTCTGCAGAAGGAGATTACCTGCTAATGCTGTAAATAAAAACACACAAAATTTTATTAATTAAATAAAAAGAAAATACAAGAAAACTTAAATAAATATACAAGACATTTTCCTTTAGGTTTTCATGGAGAAATTCCTCCAAAGAAAGCATGAAAAATTTACAACTTTTAGTTTGGTATTTATAGGCAATTCTAAAGGCTTGTTGGGTTTCTAAGGTGTTCCCAAGATCAATTCAAGCAAGAAATAATGTGAATACCAAATGGAGAATAGCGGAAATATACTCACATTTATCGAATATAGGATGCGTTAATAACAAGACTTTTTCTTCTTTGAAATGCTCCTAGCTTCTCTTTGAATTTGATCTCCAAGCTCCAAGTTTTAAGTGATTGAGATTCCAAGCTCAGGGGATTGGTTTCCCTAACAAATTGATATGATTCCTTTGATGTGCTAGCACTTAGAAAAATTGCCACAATTCTTCTTCTTCTTGAATTCGGCCAAGCCAAATTTTAGAGAGAAAAATGGAGCAATGCCGTGAGGGAGAGAAAGAGTGATGAAGTTGTTGTGTTTCAATTCTCAAAAGAAAATCTATGATATACCAAATATCCAACATTTGGTATATGTCAATCAAGTCATCACCTTGAGTAATTTAAAAGTCTTCACTAACTTCCATCACAATAAAGTGAACAAAGTGACAAGTGATGGGACTTGTGATGTGACATGTAGGCCCCACTTAATTCAAAATTCGAGTGGGCCCGCAACACATCCCGGGCTCGAGTTTGCTAATTCCGAATTAACGAATTTTCTGTTGCGCGTAATTAAATCAAATTTAATTAAATAATTATGCCTAGCTAAATTACTATTCACGTCGCTAGCGAATTAATTCTAAATTAACTCGTTCGCCCAAATTAAAATCTAATTTTAATTTCCGTTTGAAGTCTAATTTCATTTACTATATCGAATATATTATTTTATCGATTAATCCCAAATTAATCGTTCTCTCTCTTCAAATAGTATTTTATCCCAGATAAAATCTCTCGCAATTAATCCTAGATTAATTATGTTCGAATCATAAGTCATCGGTGAATCTTCGAGAAGCGACCCATGAGATCCCTAGATATGTTGGCAGTAAATCCAGTCGTCAGACTATCCGAACGTGTAAGTACCTCGTACTACGTTTGATCAATTTTTGTCATGGAAACTTCATAATTTAAAATTATTTTGAACTTTAGAGTTGTAGAGCTTTGCAGCATCTTTAATTTAGAACTTGAATCACCTCAATCCGATATCGTAGTAAAAGGTTATGGCCAAAATAAGACAATTGCACAAGTTGAAATTTCCAAATTTGTACTTCGTTAGAACGACATTTCAAGTTTCCAATCTCCAAAATAAAAATGCAAATCTAGTTTTTCCCCTTATTTGTTCCACAATTCGTCCTGATTTTATTTTACCTATAACATAAACTAAACCACATCAAAACATTCATAAAACCCAAGAAATTATACAAAATATTAGGTCAAAAGAGTGGGAAATAGAGATATATTTACCACTCATCATATATCATCTGCAGCAACGAGTGTGCAATTTCAGGTTTTTAGTGGAATAACCCAGAGTTAAAAATTTGGAATATTTAATTAAGAGCTTAATTGATATTTCGAGATTATTGGAGCTCGGAACCGTAGGACCATTTGGTCCTCGTGCTAGATCGTTATACTATAGCGGATTTAGTATAATTGGATAGTCCAATTATATACTCACATACGTATAAATATCATTAATATGATTAATAATATTATTTGTCACACTTAGAACTATATATTAAAAGTTAATATACGGTTTTAATAATTATATGATAATTATTAAATGAATTAAATTAAATTATATTTGATATAATTTAATAAGGGTAAAGTTGTAATTTTCAATTATTGGGTTTTGGAAACCCTTGATTTATTTTTGGAAGTTACAAATCTATAATGGCATTCATCTTTTTGATTTTGTAACATCTTTGGCTTTACGGAAAGTAATATAATTGTTAAAAAATAATAAAAAAATATATATACTATGGCCGATTATTACAAGGTGTAAAAGGGGAAGGTTTGTTTTATTTTGTAAAATTAAACCCTAAGTATACAAAGGAAAATATGAATTTTCTTCTAACAAGATTTCTTTCTTGAACCCTAGCCATATTTCATCATCTTCTTCATTCTCTCAAAAGATGAGAAAAACAAAAACAATAGAAAATAAGAAAAACAAAACAAAACACAAGTGTGATTAAATCTCTAAAACGTTTAGGGATTATTTTGTGAGTCTTGCCCACACAAGTTTCCTTTGGTAACGAGATATAGTTCGGAAATGCAACTTCGGGTTTTTAGTGGAATAACCCGGAGTTAATAATTTCAAAATATTTAAATAAGAGCTTAATTAATATTTCGAGATTATTGGAGCTTGGAACCGTAGGTCTATTTGGTCCACGTGCTAGCTCGATATACTATAGCAGATTTAATATAATTAGATAGTCTGATTATATAATCACAAAGGTATAAATATTATTAATATGATTAATAACATTATTTTGTCACACTTGAAACTTTATAATAAAAGTTAATATATGGTTTTATAAAATATGTAATATTTAAACAAATGTATTAAATTATATAAGATATAATTTAATGTAAGGTTAAATTAGGAATTCCAAATTTGTTTAATGTAAAGTTAAATTAGGAATTCCAATATTTGGGTTTTGGAAACCCTTGGCATTATTTTGGAAGTTAACCTTTAATAAGGTACTAACTTTTTATTTTGTAACATATATTGCCTCTATTGAAATCTAATACAATTGTTACAAAATTAATGAAAAATATATGCATTTAGGTTTTGTTTTGTTTTTGAAACAAATAACCCTAGGTATAAAAAGAATATTTATTTTTCTTTTTGGAAAGCCTTTAATTCTAACCCTAGTCTCCATCTTCTTCTTCTCCCACTACAAGAAAACTGTAAAATAGAGACGAAAATTAGAGACAAAATAATCTGTTTCAAAAATTAGAAACGGAAAGCGACAGAATTGAAATGGATTAGGACTTTAGCTACGGAATTTAACGACGAGACAAAATTCCTTAACAAATAATGGCGGCAATAAAATCGCGGGAAAATGTGATGGAACAGCTACGAATTTGCGACAGAATTATAGAATTACTAATCTGTCTCTAAAGTAACGACAGAATTAAAAATCCGTAGCGACAAAATTATTAATTCATCTCTAAATAGAGACGAAATTATAGACCCGTCACTATTTAGAAACGGATTAGTAATTTCGTCGCTATATATAGAGACAAAATGATAATTATCTCGTTATGTAATGACAGATTTGAATTCCGTCTCTAAATAGTGACGGATTAATAATTCTGTCGCTAAATATACTTAAATAAAAACATTTTCCCTTTCTTTTTCCCCGGTCTCTCCGCTGAAACCCCTAATTCTCTAAACATTTTCCCTTTCAATTCGTCTTCCTCGGTCTCGGTCTCTGACCGGCATTTTCACACGTGTATAACGCAAGCGCACATATCGTTCAAGTAGTATAAAACATATCGATCCCACGAGGACTTAATACCTAAGCTATTAGTTATGAAACGAGATTTTACAAGTATCTAATGGATTGATTGTTTGATTGGATGGTAAATTTAAACTTAGAACAAGTAAATAAAAATTACGCGAAAGTATGTTTAGGAAAATTCAATATTTAAAAACTATCTAGTGTTGTGATTTCTTCCAATATCTTTTAAAGATGAAGTGGTTTATTCTATGTTTATGTAATATATTGGTTTACTAACCTGGAACATGAAATTCTGCAAAAGCCTGTGTCGATGGTCAGATGCAAATACCCAGTGTAATCCAATTAAACCATATGTCTATGTTAATCAAATTATCTGGATTTATTAAGATTAAGTTCCAATTGTGGCTACCCCTGCCTGACAGGTATATGTCTATCCAGTAAGGAAATCTATTAAAGGGTTATCTATCCTCAAGGAAGATCGCGGGCTATGAAGTCTAAGGCTGAAACGTAAAATTTATTTGTCAAGTTTATTTAAAGTTTTACCAGATCAATATTATTAGTGACCAGTTAACACGATGCATTAAGCTTAAGACTTAATAAGTAAACCTTTATATTTCCTAAACTATAATATATCTCTTATAACTCGGTTATATTTGAATTTATCACAACCCCAGATAATGGTTTAGCTACGACACATATTAAAGGTTAGTGAAAACTTAATTTTAAAAGACATAAAGTAAAATGCTGAAAAATTAATTGCTGGAAAGTAAATAAAGAAAAATACAATAAAATAAAATGTTAGGGCTAGAGGATCCATTTTTATTACAACTATTTTAGATATCTCCCTTAATATAATATATTAACTTATGTGATATTACCAACCAGCCATATAGGCGGTAACCTGATTAAGTCAAATTAATAATTAATTACCAACCAACCAACCAGGCGGTATCCAAGCTTAGTCAGGTTAAAACAAGATTATGATTAATTACCAACCGACCAATATAGCGGTATCCTTGTTAAGTCAAGTTTTAAGCAGTTATTATATTATATTTAAGGGAGATTAATCTTAATAGCTGTAATAAAAGCTTTAACTTTTACCCTAGCAAGGGGAAGTTACCTCCTCACTGTTGAATAGTAAAAACTATAAAAGTAAAAAAAGTAAATTTCTATTACAAAAAGTAAATAAAATTAATTACAGAACTGAAATTTAAACAAACTAGATGCAAACTCCTTAATATACCAAAAGGTTTACAGAGAGGAATGTATATCTGAAACTGAAATTTCGAGCAAAATTTATAGGCGAAGATAGGCTCTTCGCATCGTGACGTGCCACGTGGCAGGTGCTGATTGGATGCTTCGGATTCTTACCTCATGACATGGAATTTTGGATGATTAACTCAATAATTATGCTGACGTGGTGATGACGTGGCAAATAAGTGGTGATGTGGATTGTCAGAACCGCGTGATGTTGACACATGGCGCACTGTGATTGGCTGATGATGATGTGGCTTACACGTGGCAAGCTCACTTGGCATGTGACTCATGTGGATGCCACATGTCTGACTCTTGGACGACATGTGGCGATGGTGATTGTCGGCATCTTGTGATGACGACACATGGCACAACGTACGTTAACAGATCGGCTGTGATGATGACATGTGGCACGACGCATGTTAGCAGGATCTGGCGCACGTTAACAAGATCAAACTTATCAGATTTTGACATATGTTGTCGGTGTAATTTATCGTGGCTTCGTGCACATTCGTGGTCGTGACGTGCCGAATGATGATTTTACTCTTTTGTCTGTTTTTCACTGTTTTGGCCCCAAATCACCTCCTGAGAGTCCTGAAACTTTATTTATCGACAAAATACCACAAAACACATCAAAACATTCACAAAACTCAAGAAACTATACAAAATATTAGGTCAAATGAGTGGAAAATAATGATATAATTACCACTCATCGCACCCCCAAACCTAACATTTTGCTAGTCCTTGAGAAAAACAACAAAATAAAATAACATAAACATCTTTAAAATAAAATTAAACTAAGCTAAGCCACTTTCGTAGGGATCATGATTGCATTTAGCTTGTGCAACAAACCTTAAACCCCTAGGTGTCCCTAGTGGACGAGTTGTAGTCTCGTGATGGTTTACAACAACGATACCTACAGACGTTTGATAAAAGTAAAAAGAGAGTAAAACTAATGCACACAAAAGCAAAAAGACAAGAGAAAAGAGAATAAAGAAGTTAATGATTAAAGAGGTGAAACATCTAATCTAAATTAATAGTTGTTTTCTTTCTTTCTAAATTACTGAATAAGTAATTCTCCGATTATTTTTTTACCATTCTTCATATACACAACTAGCAAGGTATTAATCAACTCATTTTTTCCCACAAAAGTCACTAGCGTAGTTGAAAATGAAGTAATATTTTTGTCCTAAAGTTATTTCAAAATTCACACCTTTTTGTAAATAATGGAATTTATTTTCTGATTTTCTGATTTTTTCTTTCTTTTTGTAATTTTTTTTTAAATATATACAATATCTTCTATCTATGTAGAGAGCTTGGGCCAGTTACTCCCAAACCAATTGGCTTTAGAGCACTGGGTGTTAAGACACCCTTACAAACTTAATTACTCGAACTTCATATATATATATATATATATATATATATATATATATATATATATATTTGCATATATTTGATCCATGTAGCTAGCTTTGGGCCAGTGGATTCCAAAAAATTTGGTTTTAGGGCACTAGGTGTTAAAAACACCATACGGACTTAATACTCGGATCTCAGATATATTTTTTTTGTTTTTTTTCCCATCGCTTTTTGAGATGTTCCTCCGATTAAACTTGAGCACTGAATATTACAAGCTTTTTCATTACTGCTCATGTCCGTATGTTACCATGTATGTTGATAATACCTGTCAACTGAGCATATTAAGATTCATCTTAGTCAGTTTTATGGAGATTCAAAAATTAAATAATTTAAAAGGAATTTAAACAAAAATTAACTTGTTTCAGGAGTGAAAATTCCTAACTCGGCTATCTCACACCATTTCACCGGCTAATCAAATTAAAAACACAAAAAAAAATGTATTTATTTTTTGTAAAATGTATTTATTTTTTTTTTAAATTTTTTGAAAAATTCTAAACTAAAAAAATAAAACCAAATTACTAGTCACTAATCCTCTCCCCCAAACCTAAATGAGACATTGTCCTCAATGTCTTAAAAAGTAGAAGAAAAGAGTTTAGAAAACTGTACCTGGTTAGCTGAAATTCTACATCTAAAAAGAAAGTTAAAGTTTAAGATCCACATTAATCCGACGCTTCTTACGATCATTATCAGACCAATTAATCATAGAAAGGATAAGGTCAATTTGTAGTTCAAAGGCTAAGATTTGGTCAATTAAATCCGGGGCAGTTCTGGCAGTAAAGAGGAGATCTTTTAGAGGATTTGACACAAATCCATTTCTCCGGGCATCATCAAGAAACACACAAGAAATCAAAAAATAAAATCCATAAGCGTTAAACAGTCTAAGCGGTTTCTGGTGTATGATCAGGTTCGTCCAAGATAATACTGTTAAAATTTCCTCCATTGTACTCAAGCCACCTGGCAAAGCAAAAAAATCATCAACACGGTTAATCATTTCTACTTAGTCATTCAGACATACCTGGCACGATTAGTTCCTCTCCGTTTGAAGGTCCTATCAGATTTGCATCCGCTAGGGTTTTGGGATGATTCCCAAGACTTGACTTCCTCCTTCCTTTACAGCCTTTGAAATGATCCCCATTAGTTTAAGATTTCTACGCCATATACTAAGTGCATATTCCTTTCAGCTATGACTCGACCAATTCCTATGATGCCTCAATGAACTCTGGTTTAGAACCAACACTAGTACCATAAAACACACAGATGTTTACAACTCGTTTTCTTAAAGTGGATTCCATTTTTATGTTTCTTTCTCAACTCTGGATGCCTTCAAGAGTGCAATAACGGGCTGAAAAAGGTGAGTAAAAATAATAGCACTAGTACCTGCCAAATGAAAATTATTAGTTAAACAGTAATTAAATCCTGAAAGGTCAAAAAGTCTGGATCCTGTCGGAGAAAGTAAAAGAAAATAACAAAACACATCACGATTATTAGGAAAAGACAAAGAGATATAATATTTACAAGAAAATAATAACTGATTGACGTCTATGCGTCAGGGACAAGCTTCCAATCCAATTTTTTTTATAAATTGGCAACATGGTCTTTTTAGTCAGATTCCCAAGACTTAACTGTTGTCTTTCTTTTCAGAATTATGTATGTAATTTGCGAATGGCTATATGAACTTATCCACTAGGATGCGTCTCAAAAGTCTTAGATATGTCATCCAAATACTCCTTACCCAGGCCATCCCTAATGAATTTAATTTTATCTTCGCGATTATCAGACGGCATTCCTAAAGAATGACAACGAGTATTGCAATTCCAACATGCACATTTATAACAAACACCCATTTTCTTAGCTCAACGTTTCTTTGTATAAGTGCTTCTTCCAAACCAAGCAAATAAGAATTACAAGAATCAGAATACTCACCTGCTAATCGGACCCGTTCTTCGATTACCCAACCAATATTTTAGATTCAAAAATTAGGTAAATGCTTTCCAACACCAAGCACTTTGATTAAACAAATATAAATGGAATCTCCACTCACCAAATATATATTATACAATGGTTGGGGGGAAACATCCACCAACAACTATCATTTAAATAATGATAGTGGTGGTTCACCACCTAATATATATAATATAAAATATTATAATAATATAATATTAGAAGTGGGTCCCACCGAATATTATATTCCAATATAATTCGGTATTTGCGGCAACGCGACGAAGCTCGGGTTCGGTTTCGTTAATTCTGAATTAACGAATTTACCGTTGCGACGTAAAAATAATGCCTCGCAAAATTATAAAGTCACTCGCGAATTAATTCCAAATTAATTTGCTTGCCCGGAATTAAAATCCAATTTTAACTTTGCGTCGAAATCCAATTTCCGCTAATATATCAAATATATTATTTTATTGATTAATTCCAAATTAATCATTCTCTCTCTTAATAATAATATTTTATCCCAGATAAAATATCTCCGTAATTAATCCCAGATTAATTTTCTCTCTAATCGAATTAATCCCAGATTAATATAGAGTGCGAGTTATACGTCATCGGTGAATCTTTGGGAAGCGACCCATGAGATCCCCGGATATGTTGGCAGTAAATCCGGTTATCGGAATATCCGAATACGTGCGTACCTAGTACCACGTTCTTACCGATTTACAAGACAAGGTTGGCTTCTAGCAAAACGCCATGCCTACCCAATTCTCCGGAAATATCCTTATAGGAATATATAGATCTGTATCAGGCGTAGTATACGTAGTATCGTGTATGTCGATCCAGTATCGGATGGTCACGTGCTAGGCCTGGGGCTGGTATTGTGTCTGCCCCGTACGAAACACATGTCGGATGTCTGGTACTTAGTCTCTATAATCGGATATACATGACCTTGTCATAATACCCCGATAGCTATAGCATTTGAGAGTACTAATACCGTATCCTACGTGACATCATCTCCACTATGACTGAAGTGATACTTCCGTCTTGACATCACACCCAATACTCTACGATTCTCAATATACCCAGTATTGGCGTACACAGAACCGGTTAAAGCCCTGGACGACCTCAACCAAAGTATATTGATTGTCGTAAGCATTAGCGGTGCAAGTCTCAGGTTAAGACCAAATACACCTACCCTGATGTCGGACTCCCATAGACACACAGTCATACTACCAATGGGATTCCGAGGGGGTCTATCCAGAGCGAATCTGTTTCCCGTACCATCGGTAAAACACAACCTCCTATCGCACTTGCATAAGTATCCAATACTGCCCGTTTTGCCCTCACAACGTGCACAAGTGCAATACTAGTCTTTTTACGCATTATCGATGTCCAATCTCGATAATACTCTGACTAGGGATATTTAATGATTAATCCTTCGTGGACTGATACTGTCTCATATCATCTCAATCCAGGAACTAATCATAGGGACCTCCTATCATTTATATATCTAAGGTGATCTAATCACAAATGATAAGAGAGCAATCTCCTTTGTCACATAGTTAATTTGTACAACAACACCATGATCTGACAAATAGTGACGCTATGGGTCATATTATCCAACAGTTTTTACCTCTTGTTTATCGAGTGGGTGTAATCTGGATTTCACTTAACTGTACGAAATTTTGAGAGTGTTGATTCCCTAATGAATACTTGCGTGTTTATAATAGTTTTTGAGTAGTTTATGTTTGTTGAGATATATCATTAAATTTTAATTTCGATATATACGGTTTCACAATTATTAACGGACTTATGTAAGTAAACCATCGACCTTGAATTGCTCTTAATGATAGATTAAATATAGATATTTCTCAATATCAATTACAATATTTTACCACGATAGCTATTCTAAGATCTTCATGACTAACATGTATTTATTTAAACAATTTAAATTATAATGCAATAGTAAATGATACCATATTAGAACAATAAATGAAAAATATAATTATTGTATTAGTAAAATTATTTTATAAATACAAAATTGAGTGGTGTTCGACCACCAACTCCAACAGGTTTGACAGTCTCCTCCACGTTGATCTAGTATATGGACACCTTGGAACCCTGCAATCCATTCGGAATCATTTTTGCCTATTGTTGGTAGAGTGGGGGTGCTTCGGGAATTTTCTTAAAATTCATTGATGTGCTAAATTTTGAGGAGTAAACACAATATATGATTCATTCAATATGGAAATTGATTTCGCTTTGAAAAAAGAGAGACTCATTTTGGAGTAGGAGGATGAAAATTCAAAATGAAAGCTCTCCAGTTTAAGGGACCATATAAGTGTAAAAGAGTTAATGGATTATTCTGCCACCTGTATTAGGCAGGTGGCCGTAGAATAATACATTTCCTAATTTATGTTGAATAAGCAGTAGAATAGAACTTGGAAGTTAGTTGTGAATCTTGTCTTTCTATTACGTCTATTATATTGTATGCCAAGTGTTGAGTTTAATGAACCATGTCATAATTTTTACCAATAAAGTCACAATTTATATTTTCATCAATTATTAGCATAACATTTACCGTTGTGTAAGATAAGATGAGATTAGATCGGTAGTGGATCGATTCTAGGTTAAAAGATGGATATCTGACGAATGAGTTTATTACGGGTATTGAGGAGTTTATGCAGTTAGTAGAAAGTCATCCTACATTTATTGACGGAATGAAAATTAAGTGTCCATGTAACTAACATAGATGTCAAAATCGAAGTTTTTATGACCCTAATACTGTGAGACTCCATCTTGGAAAACATGGATTTGTACCAAACTATTATATATGGTATAAACATTGGGAGACTGGACAACGAGATATCTCGGAACATGATATTAGTCACAGTCCAGAAGTCGAGTATACCCAAGTGAACAACGTAATTCAAGAAATGGTCTCGGATGCTATAGGACCTACTTTGAATCAAAATGATAGTGAAAAGACTCCAAATACCGTGCATGGAAACCCTTATGGGCATTCACAGTTATCGGCGGTGGCTAGAGTCCTGAATTTGAAAGGCGGAACACCATTTTTCGGAAAGGTGTTGCGATGATATTTGTCAATTTGTACATGAAATTCTTCCAGATGATAATGTAATGACTGACAACTTTTATAGCATGAAGAAGTTAATTGAAGGTTTGGGTCTACCAGTAGAAAAAATTCACGGTTGTCATAATGGTTGCATGATATATTGGAGTGATGATATTGACCTAACAAAATTAAGTGTATTAAATTATACTAAACAACAATAGCTTTTGTGGGTTTCTCCTTTTGTATTTTATTAAATTAATAATAAGCAACAATGTATTTTATTAAATATATTGTGCCTTGTATCCTTATTTATAAATCTGGTATTAAAATGAAAAATCTACTAATAAATGTTTCATTAAATGGTTTTTTGATCATTTCAACTTTGATTCATTGCCACCTTGAGCATTCGCATCTTGGCTTTGCTTAAAGCACATGTAACTATTTTTCACTTGTATGTTTTAATTTGGCTCGCTTAAAGCATAGGTAATGCATACTCACCGAGAAATGTTTGGCTTTGGCATTTTGTAATTTGGGCTTAGATCCTGACTTGAATTGCTTTGATATGTGTTATGAAACTATTTCCTTTTTGCACGGCAGGAAGTTGTTTATGGTGGCACCGGGTCTGGTATGAATCTTCAAAATTTTCTTTGCCTTCTCCCTTTGTTGTAGTAGCCAATATAAATCCTTTGGTGTCCAACACTTGGATCAATCACTCGATCTTCCTAACTATGACTCTAATATAATATGAGCATATAATTAGACAATCTAATTATATTTGGTTTGTTATAGTTAATCGAGTTAGCACGGGGACCAAATGGACCTACGGTTCCGAGCTCTAATAATTCTAAATATTAATTAAACTCTTTAATCAAAGATTAGAATTATTAACTATGTGTTATTCCACTAAAATCTTGATGTTGAACTCCTATTACCGTAGTGGATTAAATAAACCGAACACTTCGGTGTCCATCGATATACAATTACATATGGATATAGCCCTTCACGAATATTTCATAAATAGAGCCGGGTCATAAGTCCGTTAAACCCCTCTAAATATTTTGTCTCTTACACCATTGATTCTATAATGAATAATTAATTCATAACAATTATGAATATAAAAATGTATATTCGCAATAGAAAAGTTGTGCGCTCAAATTGTTCAACTCCTGAATCAACTCTTAAAAGAGATATTCATCTGCTTCTCGTAAGAAGAAGTGAATTTCATATCTATGTAAAACGTTCTCAGCCACAAACCGAACCATATCCTAAAAATACATAGTTATTTACCCAGAATGCAACACCAACCTCACCATAGTAAATCAAAGGATATAGCATATCATGCATGAGTTCGTAATACACTCAGGATTAAGATCGAATCCATATATGACAATCTGTTAGAAAAAATGAATTTCTTCGTTAATGGATATTAAAAGAAATTCATATTTATCTGAGTCCAGTCCTATATGATCTCATCATACAATGTGCCTCATTCCCATGTCATACAGGAACGA
>SKCR01014339.1:0-72090 GCA_019454045.1 Zanthoxylum bungeanum | reverse complement strand
TTGAAGCATGGCGGCATCATACTTACAAAGCTTGTGATGAAAAGTGATGAAGAAAATCTTTGAGTCTCCAAGGTGCAAACTTTCGGCCAAGGTGGAAGTGAAGAAGAAGCTACCAGATTTCTTTGTATTCCAAGCTCCAAGGTTGTTTCCCCTATCACCTCCTTGATCCTTCAATGTGCTAGCAAAAGGAGAGTAAAAGAAAATCCAATTCTTTCTTGCCTTTGGAAGGCTCACGGCGTGAGCCAGCGATGAGAGAGAGGGAGAGAAGCCCTTTTTGTTTTGTTTTGTTTTTTTTTCTCTTTGTTTTTAAAACCAAGGTTTTGAAAATAATTACCAAATATTTGGTAAATACCTTTCCAAAAAGTCAAAAAACGTTTTCCCTCCAAAAAGCCCTTAATGGCCTCACCAACTTCTTTCATGAACAGTGACAATGTGTCACTCAATAAAGGTGACTTGTGATATCTATCCAACTAGTCATGTCAAGTGATGTGACTTCGCGATGTGACTTGCGGGCCCCACTCGTTTCAAAATACAAATGTGTCCGCAAACACTTTCGGGCTCGGTTTCGCTAATTTCGAATTAACGAATTTCCGTCGCGACGTAAATTAAATAATTATGCCTAGCGAAATCACTATTCATGTCGCTAACGAATTAATTCTAAATTAATTCGTTTTGCCAGAAATTAAAATCCGATTTTAATTCCGCGTCGAAATCTAATTTCGTTTAATATATCGAATATATTATTTTATCGATTAATTCCAAATTAATCGTTCTCTCTCCTAAATTAGGCATTTTATCCAAGATAAAGTTTCTCCGTAATTAATCCAAGATTAATAAAGTTCGAATCACATATCATATGTGAATCTTCAGGAAGCGACCCAAGAGATCTCCGGATATGTTGGCAGTAAATAAGGTCGTCAGATAATCCGAACACGTACGTACCTCGACTACGTTTTTACCGATTTTACAAGACAAGGTTGGCTTCTAGCAAAGCGCCATGCCTACCCCATTCTCCAGAAATATTCTTATTGGAATATTAGATCTTTATCAAGCGTAGTATACCGTAGTATTGCGTACATCGATCCAGTATCGGACGATCACTGTTAGGCCTGGGGCTGGAAATGTGTCTGCCACGTACGAAACATCTATCGGACATCAAAATAACTAGTCTCTTTAAATCTGGACAATCCTGACCTGGTCATATTGTCCCGATGGTTGCAACCTTTTTATAGAGTACTAGTTCTGCATCCTGCGCTGATCATCATCTCCATATGTCTGAAAGTGATACTTCCATCTTGACATCACACCCAGCACACTACGCTTCTCGATAAACCCAGAAGAGGTGTACACAGAACGGTTAAAAGTTCGAACCACCAAAACCAAAGTTTACCGATTGTCGCAAGTACTAGCGATGCAAAGGTCAGGTTAAGACCATATACACCTACCCTGATGCGGCCTCCCATAGACACGCAGGACATACTACCAATGGGATTCCGCGGGTCTATCCAGAGCGAAGCTGTTTTCCGTACCATCGGTAAAACACAACCTCCTATCGAACTTGCATAAGATCCTTATACTTAAATATATGAGAACTATGCCGTTGTGCCCTCACAACGCGCACAAGTGCAATAATAGTCTATTCCGTATTATCGATGTCCGATCTCGATAATACTCCGACTAGGGATATTTAATGATTAAACCTTTTATATTGATACTGTCTCATATCATCTCAATACGAACTAATCATATGGACTTTCGCCATTTATATATCAAAGTAAATAAATTACAAAAACGGCAAAAGGCAATTCATTTATCACATAGTTAATTTTGTACAATAATACCATATCATTTACCAAACAGTGACGGTATGGGCCATAATGTCTGACATATAGTGCTCCTCAGTATCACACACATAACCGTTCCTAGGAATTCATTAGAGGATACTATGCAAGCATTCATAGAAGCTCAGAAAGCAAATGCAGAGGTCCCAGAAATCATTTGTGGAGACCCAAAGCAAAACCAATCAAAGGATTGAATCATTGATAAGTCAGGTAGTTGAAAGACCATAAGGAGATTTAGGAGTCAAATCTCTAAATTGACTAATGTCATGAATGTGCAAAGAACAAGGAAAATTCCCATCTCATACTCAACCAAATCCAAAGGGCAACACATAGCACAGGCTGATCATGAGGTGGTATCCAGTATAAGATGTGTAATGCTATAATCACTAAGAATGGTAAAGAGGTAGGCTTGCAGGAAACGTCCAACACCATAGATGACCCCAAAGATAGTGTTATAGATACCCCTCAGGAAGAAACAATGCCACATTTCCAACTAAGAGTACTTTTCCCACAAGCACTTAGGCCCACAGTGAGAGTTCTATATCAAAATATTGAAAAATAATCACAGGGTGAGGGTGAATTTCATTACTCATATATGCTAGAAACAGTCCAGCCAGAAATAGCTTCTCTATAACCTGAATTAAATCCTTATCAGCTGAAACTTGTCACAAAGAATCAAAAAAGAAGAAAAAGGAAAATTAGGGCTCAATTAAAAATGATACCTGGGAGATTAAAAAGGAGGTTGAACCAACCTTACCTTATGAGCCGCCAAAAATTTCAGCAATCTCCAGACCTTGGAGGATCAATGGATACACTGCCACAGCTAGAAAAAAATTCCCTCTCATTTCTTCATCAGTATGCTAGATGGAAGCCACCATGAACAACTTAAGTGGTTACGTCTGGCTGAAGACGTTAAGCTTAGCGCTAGCGGGAAGGCAACCCTTGCATCTGCATTTTATTTTATTTATTTTAGTTTATTTACTTTAGTTTTATTTTTTGTGTGCTAATGCATGTTTATTTTCATTGTTTGCATGACAGTTTATGTAGGAGTTAGCACAACCTACACAGGCCACACAACTAAAGTCTTGCCAGCAGAACCTGATCAACTCCGCGCCTGGGTAGTGTTGTTCCTTAATCCTTTTCTTTATAATTATCTTACATTGAGGACAATGCAAGTTTTAAGTGTGGGGGTGTAGCATGCGCATGATAATACCTGTCATAAATACATTTTATTCCCGAAAAAAAAATTGTTTGTTTTTAGTCTTTGATAATTAAGCATAAGTCCAATGATGAAATTATTTGTTTTAGGATGAAATCTTAGAAACAATAAGTCCTTTAATGTATTTTTATCTGATGCTTTGAGTAGTTTATCTATGTTAGACCCGTAAGCACTTAATTATAGGTTTTTAGCAGTGAAAGCCTGAGTACCTGACAAGATGACTAGTTGAAGAAATTACATGTCGATGAATGATCGTTTGCTTAGATGTCTATCTTGATTTTCTTGTGTTATAATGTGTGGTATGATTAAGAAAAAAAAAAGACAAAGTCTATAAAAGAAAGAAATTTAACCACCTATAACCGATAAGCGTGAAGCTACCCATGGGCGAGTATTAGGACCACCATGAGGATAAATGCTACCTTAAAGGGTAGGTGTGTTGAAAAAAAAGAAAAGAAAAAAATTCAAAAAGAAAAGCAAAAAAAAATAAAATGAGACAAGAAAAGAAAAAGAAAATCATTCCATATTGAGCACATAAAAGCAATTACAGAGCTTAATTGAGATATCTAGGTTGGTTTGACCCATCGATCCCAATTTTTAAACGAAATCATTGAGTTGGCTTACCTAGGAATAAAGCTATGAATGAAACTTTTCACACACACACTGTAAGTCTGGCTTAGATGATTTATTCAAAGACTTAGATTTGAGTTACGTTAAGTATTTTAAAGGTTCTCTGGTTTCATTACTAAGCATTCTTTGAGAAAAAAAATTATGTGAAACTATGGGGACTATTTCATTTTTATTTTTGCATGATTTTGTGTTTTGAATGACGTTTGTGGGTGTCGTCGCTGTAAGCCCTCACGAGACTATAACTCATCCACTAGGGACACATAGGGGTTTAAAGGCTTGTTGCATACGCTAAATGCAATCGTGAACCCTACGAAAGTGGATTAGATAGATTATATATATATTTTTATTTTTTTTAGTTTAGTTTTTATTTTATTTTGCGCTTGAATTGCTAGGGACTAGCAATAAGCTGGTCCTTTAATAGATTTCCTTACAGGATAGGAATATACCTGTCGGGCGGGGGTAGCCATAATTGGAACTTAATCTTAATGAATTCAGATAAGTTGGTTAACATAGGAATATGATCAATTGGGTTACACTGGGTATTTTTATTTGACCATCGGAAGAGACTTTTACATAATTTCGTGTTCCAGGTTAATAAACTGATATATTACACAAACGTAAAATAACCACTTCATCTTTTAAAAAGATATTGGAAAGATTCGCAACCCTGGATAGTTTAATAATATTGAATTTCCTCAATTTCCTTTTGCACAATTTTATTTTCTGTTTTAAGTTTTAAGTCACCAACCAATCAAACAATCAATCCATTAGATACTTGTAAAAATTTGGCTTTATTAATTAATAGCTTAGGCATTAAGTCCTTGTGGGATCGATACTTTTTATACTACTTGAACGATATGTGCGCTTGCGTTATACGCGTGTCATTACGCCGGTCAAGTTTTTGGCGCCGTTGCCGGGGACTTTTTTATCTTTCACTATTAGTTTTGAGGTTGGATACCTTTTCTTGTGTCTAATTTTCTTTTTACTTATTGCTTTTGTTTTCACTTGTTTCAGGTTCTCAGACACTACATGAGACGAACCAGAAGCTTTGAACTCTGACCGCTTGACTGAGAGATTGAAAGAACCATCAGACAGTTGAGAAGGAAAATGCGAGAAGGCCAAGAAGCAATCGTGAAAATGGAACCTGAACCTTTAGAAGTTGCACCATCAATTCCCAATCGAGACAGAACCATTCCAGCGGTGGATAGCCTCATTTCTTGTATTGTACATCCTCCATTACCAGCAAATGCATATGACATCAAAACATCCATTCAGATGATTCAGCAGTCAGTACAGTTTGGCGGAATGCAACTGAAGATCCTAATGCCCACATCAGCAACTTCCTGGAAGTTTGCGGCACTTTTAATTACAATAGAGCATTAGAAGAAGCAATGAGACTGCGAGTTTTTCCATATTCATTGAAAGAGAGAGCAAAAGCTTGGCTACATTCACTACCAGCAGGTTCCATCACAATTTGGAACACTCTAGCGACCAAATTCCTTGCAAAGTACTTTCCACCAGCCAGAACAGCAAAATTGAGAAATGACATCACATCATTTGTACAACTTGACTCGGAAACTCTCTACGAAGCTTGGGAAAGGTACAAAGATTTGCTCCGGAAATGTCCTCACCATGAGATTCCAAAATGGCTTCAAGTCCAAACTTTCTATAATGGACTTTCTGGATTGATGAGAACCACAATTGATACTGCTGCTGGAGGAGCTTTGATGGCAAAAGAAGAAGATCAAGCATGAGACTTAATCGAAGAAATGGCTAACAATAATTCATTGTGGCCAACAGAAAGGAGCATGATTCAACGAATTGAAGGAATTTATTAAGTTGAAGCTAACTCAGCAGTGAATACTAAGTTGGAGCAAATGTGCAAAAGCCTAGAAACACTTAGCACGCAAGTTGTAAACATCGCTAGAGCCACAAGTTCACCATATAAAGGAGCACCATAGCCAAACCAACATGAAGAAACGGTGAACTATGTCAACAATTTCAACAGATAGGGGAACAATCCATATTCCAACACCTACAACCTAGGGTGGAGGAATCATCCCAATTTTTCATGGAGCAACAATTCAGGGTAAAAGAACAATCCACCACCTGGATTTCAACAGCAAAACAAAAGCCAGGAGTTTGAAAAAGAACTAGAAATGAAAGAATGGATTGCAGAGATGTTCAAAAAGCAACAAGCAGCATATGATGCTATTTTTCAAAGCCAATCTGCTTCCATCAAAGTATTGGAGAATCAAATTGGACAACTGGCCAATGCTCAGATTTATAGACCGCCAGGTAACCTTCCTAGCAACACATAACCAAATCCAAGGAACATAGGGAATGAACAATGTCATGCCATCATGTTAAAAAATGATACTGAAATCAACAAAGATTTCAGAATCAAGGCAACTGCTGAGGAAGTTCCAAAAGAAAGTAGCGAAGCAGTTCCACAGATGGAGGAGAAAGAAGCAAAGCAAAAAGATCAAGAAATGATCATTCTACCTCTACCTTTTTCCACAGCGTCTCCAGAAGAATAAACTGGACAACAGTTTTCTCGGTTCCTGGAGATCTTTAAAAAGCTGCATATCAACATTCCATTTGCAGAAGCGTTGGAACAAATGCCCAGCTGTGTCAAGTTCATGAAAGACATTCTTTCACGAAAGCGGAGATTGGGAGATTACGAGACAGTAGCATTGACGGAAAAATGCAGTGCCATTATTCAGAGGAAACTTCCACCGAAGTTGAAAGATCCTAACAGTTTCACAGTTCCTTGCACTATTGGAGAACATGACTTCGGTAAGGCTTTGTGTGATTTAGGTGCGAGTGTTAATTTGATGTCTTTTTTTATTTTCAGGAAATTACAGATTGGAGAGAAACAATGCCCACCTCAGTCTCTCCACAACTTGCTGATAGAACGCTCGTATTTCCGAGAGTTGTAGTTGAAGATGTGCTGGTCAAAGTTGACAAATTCATTTTCCCAGCAGATTTTATTGTCCTTGATATGGAGAAAGATGAGGACGTGCCGATCATCCTCGGGAGACCATTCTTGGCTACAGGTCGAACCATTATTGATGTACAAAAATGAGAACTAACCATGAGGGTACATGTCCAAGAAGTAACATTCAATATTTTTAAAGCCATGAATTTCCTGAATGACGAGAATGAGGAATGATTCAGACTTGATGTGATAAATAGTACCATCTAGACCTCCAATGCAATACAAAGTTCTGCTGACAAACTTAAAGCATGTCAATTGTCTGTGGAGCCTGAAGATAAAGCGTAATGCACACTGAAGAAGCCAATTCTTGCACTACAAGCAATATAAGAGAAAAAATTCCACCAGCTCAACGAATTGGAGGAATTCCACATACAGCCATTCGAGAATGCCAAATTGTACAAAGAAAAGGGCAAGAAGAAACATGATGAGAAGTTAGTGCGCATACAACTAGAACCAGAGCAGAAGGTATTGTTAAACAAATCAAGGTTGAAACTCTTCCCATGGAAGCCAAAATCACGGTGGTCAGGTCCATTCTTAATCACCAAGGTTTTACCAGATAGAGCCATTGAGTTACATGATCCCGACTCAAACAAAACATTCAAGGTTAAAAACAAGCGTGTCAAGCACTACTGGGGAGAATCAATTGGGCGAAAAAAAGAAAGTGTCACACTTTCAGATCCAGCATAACGTTCAGACAGTCATGTCTAGCAGACGATGTTAAATTTTGCTCTAGTTGGGAGGTAACCCATGCAATTTGTGTATATATTATGATTTGTTGTCTTTTAATTTTTATGTGTTTAGTTTTTGCAGGTTAAGTCATTTCAGAATGGAAGATGCTCTCGCAAATCTTCAAAAGTAATTTCCTTCCCTCCCTCAAAAATCTCTGATGAAAGTTTACAAAGCTCGCTTGGAATGAATGAGACTAATGATAATCAAAGGTATGCCTACTGACATTCATTGGATTATTGAAGCATGGTCTGATTGGCAGGTGAGTCCTCTGACTCTTTTATTTCACATCTGCCTGGTTTAGGAAGAAGCACATACGTTAAAAAGAGAAGAGCCAAAAGAATGTGTGTTTGTTATAAATGTGCTCGTATGTTTTGTGATACTCGTTGTCATTTATTAGGAATGGTGTCTGATAACCGTGAAGATAAGATTAATTTCATTAGGGATGGATTGAGTACGGAGTCTTTGGATGACATATCCAAAACTCTTGAGACGCATCCCAATGGATATGTATATCATGAAATTCGCATGTTATATATACAATTCCGAAAAGAAAGACAACAGTTAAGTCTCGAGAATCTGACTAAAAAAGACACATTTTTCCAATTTATAAGAAAATTAGATGGGAAGCTTGTCCCTGACGCATAGACGTCAATCAAGCCGCTACTTTTTTTTGTAAATATTTGTGTGTTTTGTGGAACTAGTGTTGGTACTAAACCACAATACATAGCGGCAGCACATGAATTGGGTCGAGTCTTAACTGAAAGGAATATGCATCTAGTATATGGCGGTGGCAATCTTGAATTAATGGGGATCGTTTCAAAAGTTGTACAAGAAGGAGGCAGTCAAGTTCTAGGAATCATCCCAAAACCCTTGGCAGAGGCGAATCTGATTGGACCATCAAACAAAGAATAACTAATTGTGGCAGGTATGTCTGAACGACTGGTGGAGATGATTAACCATGCTGATGCTTTTATTGCTTTACCAAGTGGCTTGGGTACACTGGAGGAAATTCTTACAGTACTATCTTGGGTGAACTTGAACATACACCAGAAACCAATTGGATTATTCAACGCTGATGGATTTTATAATTTTCTTTGTGTGTTTCTTGATGATGCCCGGAGAAATGGGTTTGTAACAAAACCTCTGAAAGAACTACTCTTCACTGTCAAAACTACCCCATATTTAATTGACCAAATCTTAGCCTTTGAACCACAAATTGACCATATCATTTCCAAGATAAAATGGTCTTTTGATGATCGTGGTAAGAAGCGTCGGATAAATATGGATCTTAACCTTTAATTTCCTTTCTAGATGTAGTATTTCAGCTAACCAAGTACTATCTTCTAAACTCATCTTCTACTTTTTAAAACATTGGGGACAATGTCTCATTTAGGTTTGGGGAAGGGGATTAGTTGACTAGTATCTTGTTTTTATTTTGTTATTTTTAGTCTAAAATTTTTGAAAAAAATCAAAAAAAAAATTAAAAATTTTTACAAAAATTAAAAAAAATATATTTTGTTTTTGTGTTTTTAATTTGAATAATCTGGTGAAATTGGTGTGAGATAGATGTGTAAGGAATTTCCACTCCTGAGACGTATCTCAACTTATTTCGAAACAAGTTAATTTTTGTTTATTTCCTTTTGAATTATTTAATTTGTGAAATCTCCATAAAACTGACTAAAATGGATCTTCATATGCTCAGTTGACAGATATTATCAACTTGCATGGTAACATACGGACATGAGAAGTAATTGACGAGTTGGCAATATTCAGTGCTCTAGTTTAATTGGAGGAAGCATCTAAAAAAGCGATGGGATAAAAAAAAGTCATAGATCCGAGTTATTAAGTTTGTAAGGGTGTTTTAACACCTAGTGCCCTAAAATCAACTGGTTTGGGAGTCACTGGCCCAACACTCGTTACATGGATCAAAGATGTTGTTAAAAAAATACATTTATATCGAAAATCTGAGTAATTAAGTCCTTATGGGTGTTTTAACACCTAGTGCCCTAAAGCCAACTGGTTTGGGAGTCACTGACCCAAAGCTCGCTATATAGATGTAAGATATTGTATATAAATAAAAAAATTAGAAAAGAAAAAAAATCAAAAAAATCAAAAAAATATTCCATTGCTTTAAAAAAGGTGTGAATTCTGATAAACCTTTAAGAAAAAAATATTACTTTCTTCTCAACTGCACTTGTGACTATTGTGGGGAAAAATGAGTTGATTAATATTTTGTTGGCTGTGTATATGAAGAATGGTAAAAAAATAATGTCTTTTTACTTTTGTGTGCATTAGTTTTACTATCTTTTTACTTTTATCAAACGTTTGTGGGTATCGTTGCTGTAAGCCCTCACGAGACTACAACTGGTCCTCTAGGGACACCTAGAGGTTCAAAGGCTTGTTGCAAATGCTAAATGCAACCGTGATCCCTACGAAAGTGGCTTAGTTTAATTTTAATTGTTCCTTGTATTTTATTTTGTTTTTTTTCTTGAGGACTAGCAAAATGTTAGGTTTGGGGGTGTGATGAGCGGAAAATATATCAATATATACCGCCCATTTTACTTAAAATTTTGTTTAGTTTCTCAGGTTTGATGAACGTTTTGATGTGTTTTAGTTTATTTTCAGATAAAATAATATTGGGACTCAATGGAATCAACGAAATGTGGGTCAAATAAGGGCAAAAATTGGACTTGACATATTAATTTTGGAGATTGGAAACTTGAAAGGGCATTCTAACGAAGTGCAATTTCGGAAATTCCAATTTTCTGTAATTGTCGTATTTTGGGCATAACATTTTACTCCAATATCGGATTGAGCTAATTCAATTTCCAAATTAAAGAAGACTCAAAGATCTACAACTTTGAAGAACAAATTAATTTAGAATTCTTAAGATTTCATGACCGAAATTGATGAAATATCCGTAAGTATGTTATGTGTAATTATTAAAGTCATTTTCAAAGCAAAAAAAAAAAAAAAAAAATAGTCAAGCTCCCACCAAACATGATAGTAATTAGTGGAGCAATTAATAATTTATTTGGTGGAGTAATTAGTGGAGCAATTAATAATGGATTTGGTGGAGGCAAAATTTTGCCTATAAATACCAAGCCATTTCATTTGTAAATTCATACTTTCTTCTTTGAAATTCCTTAAGAATAACTAAGAAGATTGTATCTTGTTTGTTTATTTAAAGCTTTCAGTATTTAATTTCAGCTTTCCCACTTTCTTTTCTTGACATTTCAGTCTTTACTTTCTGCAATTTACTTTTACGCAGAGTACTTTCATTTCTTTACTTTTCAGCAATTTACTTTTCAGTAATGAGGAGGTAACTCCCCCTTGCTGGGGTAAAAGGTAAAACTTTTATTACTAATATTTAGATTAATCTCCCTTAAATATAATATATAAACTAGTTAAAACGTGACTTAATGAGGATACCGCCTTATGGTCGGTTGGTAAATATTGAAATTGGTTTTAACCTGACTAAACTAGATACCGCCTGATTGGTCGGTTGGTAATTAATTATTAATTTGAATTAATCTGGATACCGCCTATACATCTGGTTGGTAATTATCATGCAAAGTTAATATATTATATTAAGGGAGATATCTAAAATAGAAGTAATAAAAGTGGATCCTTTTACCTCAGTATTTTCTTTTATTGTACTTTTACTTTATTTATTTTTCAACAATTTACTTTCAGCATTTACTTTTCAGCAATTTACTTTCTTCATTTACTTTTCAGCATTTAATTTTCAGTATTTAATTTTCAGCATTTACTTTCCGTCATTTACTTTTCAGTATTTAATTTCCAGCAATTTACTTTATGTCTTTTATTTTATTTTAACTTTTACTACCCGTAAATATGTGTCGTAACTAAGTCACTTATATGGGGTTGTAATGAATTCCAATATCACCGGTTAATAATGGGTTATTTTATGATTTTGGTAATATAAAGGTTTATTTATTGATCCTTAGTCTTAATGCTTCTTGTTAACTGGCCATTAATAAGATTGATTCGGTAAACTTGAAATGAACTTGGAAAAAGGATTTTAGGTTTAAACCCTAGACTCAATAGCCCACGATCTTCCTTGAGGATATATAACCCTTTAATAGATTTCCTTACAGGATAGGAATATACCTGTCGGGCGGGGGTAGCCATAATTGGAACTTAATCTTAATGAATTCAGATAACTTGGTTAACATAGGAATATGGTTAATTGGGTTACACTAGGTATTTGTATTTGACCATCGGAAGAGGCTTTTACATAATTTCTTGTTCCAGGTTAATAAACCGATATATTACACAAACGTAAAATAACCACTTCATCTTTTAAAAAGATATTGGAATGATTCACAACCCTTGATAGTTTAATAATATTGAATTTTCCTCAATTTCCTTCTGCACAATTTTATTTTCTGTTTTAAGTTTAAAGTCACCACCCAATCAAACAATCAATCCATTAGATACTTGTAAAAATTAATAGCTTAGGTATTAAGTCCTTATGGGATGGATACTTTTTATACTACTTGAACGATACGTGCGCTTGCATTATACGCGTGTGATTACGCCGATCAACGGCTATTATTCATTCCAAGGACAATATGAGAGTTTTACCCCATCATCAATGAATGTATTTAGTTAGTAAGGAATCAAATTCAAACTTAGTAAGCAGACAAATAAATCACAACGGTAAGGATTTATATTGTTCGGCGAAGAATGGCTCCAACCTACGTCCATGGGAGAAATGAGGGTGTATTTTATTACTGCTCGGAGTCAAGACCGACCTGAGCTACAAGTGGGGTAATGAACTTACAAAAGTTTACAACATCTAGGGTCTTACACTAGCTCGTTACAATTCTCTCAATACTAAAACAATCGACCAGTTTTCTCTCTATATTACTAGATTTTTGGCTCTTGGTTTCTCTCTAAGTGTTGAGATGAAAATTTTTCTAACTATGGAATTTGAGACTTCAACCCCTTTATATAGGCTTCCAAATCTACTATTACATCGCCCATGATGTCAGCTCTTGTCACTCTGTCATATTGCAGTAACAACTCTCCTCAAATACCTACAATTCAAACAATCAACTTAGCTGTTTTATTTGTCACTGCACCGGCCTATGGCGGCCTCTAGTGGCTCTACTTTGCCAGTTCCTTGCCACTACACCGCTCTATGGCGGCTGTGACGAGGTACTCACTTGGATGATTAGGCCAAGCAAACCCTACGGAATGGATTGAACCCCAAGAACCGGGAATTTGAATTTATAGGAACAAAACCCTTCCAAGGTCACAAAGAAGACCCACAAAGAACTTGTCTTTGAGAACCCTTAAAATGATGTCTTGTTGTGTTCAGCTGACACGGAGACGCCACTAAGGTTGGCACGCCTTAGATAAGTCAGATTGCGTGAAATAAGTGGTATCCCTCTATTAGGTAATTTCGGCCATAGCCATGCTTTCAAAATGAATCAAATTTCGAAAATGGTGATTATTTTTCATTAAAGAAGACAAGTTACAATATATAGTACAAGACAAATTACTAAAATACTCTTAAAAGTAAAATGAAACTTACCAAAGTCAAACAAGTAGTTGGCAAGCTTACCAAAGTCAACAATGTGGTTGGCAAGCTTACCAAAGTCATCAAATATGGTCGACATCAATACAAATGTTAAAAGCAAAAAGTTAACAAAGGAAAAAAAATAAATAAAGGTGGAAAGCGTTTCCCAAAATAGCCAAATTATCCCATTTCCACAAAAACCTCAAAATTTTGTGGGCCTCATGTAACAATGCACAAATGTTATGTCTTAATCTCATTAAGCCTTGTGTAACTTGAATACTTGGTGTTGGGCATGATTCAGCTTCATTCGTAAAAAAGGTATTTGACTTTCGAATTGCTGGTGAATTAATCTGGTATGACTTAGGTCAAGTGGAATAGCTTTGTAATTCCTCCATGGAAGCCCTCATATGATGCCAATATTCCTCCAAGATGTTCGTCGTATTCGGCCATATAACTCTGAGCTAATCTCACCATTGCTTCTTTGATTCTATTGGCCTTCTGTCTTGTGATTGGCCCTTATGTTACATGCAATGGATCCATTATATTGGTGGTCATGTCCTTTAATGATCCATGTGTGGCTTGGATCAGGTCATTCCTGTTGGACAATTATGACCCATAGCATCACTATTTGTACAGAACATGGTGTTGTTGTACAAATAAACTATGTGACAAAGGAAATTGCTCTTTTATCATTTGTAATTAGATTACCAAGATATATAAATGATAAAAGTCCATATGATTAGTACCAGATTAATAAGATATGAGACAATATTAATCCACTAAGGTTTATTCATTAAATATCCTTAGTCGTAGTATTATCGAGACTGGACATCGATAATGCAGAATAGACTAGTATTGCACTTGTGCGCGTTGTGGGAGCATAACGACATAGTTCTCATATATTTAAGTATTGGATACTTATGCAAGTGTGATAGGAGGTTGTGTTTACCGATGGTACGGAAACAGCTTCGCTCTGGATAGACCCCACGGAATCCCATTGGTAGTATGACTATGTGTCTATGGGAATCCGCTTCAGGGTAGGTGTATTTGGTCTTAACCTGAGACTTGCATCGCTAGTACTTGCGACAATCAATACACTTTGGTTTTGGTCGTCCGAGACTTTAACTGGTTCTGTGTACGCCTCTTCTGGGTTTATTGAGAATCGTAGTGTATTGTGTGCGATGTCAAGACGGAAGTATCACTTCAGTCATATGAAGATGATGATCACGTAGGGATACAAAACTGGTTCTCTATTATGTTGCAACTATCGGGATAATATGACAAGGTCATCATAGAGACTAGTTGCTTGCGATCCGATATATGCTTCGTACGGGGCAGACACTATTCCAGCCCCAGGCCTTGCATGTGACATCTGATACTGGATCACAATACGCAATACTACGTATACTACGCCTGTTATAGATTATATATTCCTTTAAGAATATTTCTGGAGAATTGGGTAGGAACGACGCTTTTCTAGAAGCCAACCATGTCTCGTAAATCGGTAAAATTATGGTACGAGGTACGCACGTGTTCAGATAGTTCGACGACCGGATTTACTGCCAACATATCCAGGGATCTCATGGGTCACTTCCTGAAGATTCACCGATGATGTATGACTCAAACATAATTAATCTAGGATTAATTATTAGAGAGAGAAAATTAATCTAGGATTAATTATGGCAAGATTTTATCTGGGATAAAATTCTATTAGAAGAGAGAGAATAATTAATTCGGAATTAATCGATTAAATAATATATTCGATATATTATGAAATTAGATTTCATAACGGAATTAAAATTGGATTTTAATTCGGGCATACGAATTAATTTAGAATTAATTCACGAGCGACTTTAATAATAATTTTTCTAGGCATAATTATTTAATTAAATTTGATTTAATTACGTCGCAATGGAAAATTCATTAATTCGGAATTAACGAACCCGAGCCCGGGATGTGTTTGCGGGCTCACTCAGATTTTGAATCAAGTGGGGCCCACAAGTCACATCACTAGTCACATCACCTAGTCACTTTAATAAACTTTTGGTTGATGGAATTTGGTGGGTGGTTGATAACTTGTTTAACACACAAGTGTGAAGTGTGATAGACTTTTACCAAACATTTGGTATATCATTATTTTGTTTTTTGAAAATCAAATACAACACTTTCACTCAACTCTCTTCTATCTTCTCCATTCACGCCACTCTCCCTCTCTTGGACTAAGGCTTGGCCGAAACCTTCAAGAACAAGGTGAAAAATTGTTGCAATTTTTCAAGTGCTAGCACACTCAAGGAATCATACTAAGGTGTTATGGAAACTTTTCCCATTGAGCTTGGAATCAAAGATAATGCTTGGAGCTTGATACACACTTTGGAGGAGCTTGGAACAATCTTCAAATAGAGCAAAAATTTTATTTGCAACACATCCTACAACCGTTCTTTGTAAGTATAATTCCGCTATACTTCTTTTCTTATTCATAATATTTTATGCTTGAAATGATCTTGGTTTGACCTTAGAAACCCAACAATGGTATCAGAGCGTTATTGGGAATGAAATTGAACTTAGGCTTTATATTAATGATTTGGGTATTTTTGATTTAAGCATGTTTTGATCAAATTATTTGTTTGAGTATGCTTATATAAAGTTAACTTAGAGTTGTGCATGATCAAATTGAAGAAAAATTAATTGGATTAATTTTCCCCAAATGCTTAGGCTTGGCCGAATACTTAAGAACCCTAGGTCATGGTGATTTTTTGTTTTTTAAACCATTGGATGTGTTTAAAATGCTTGGATATATTGGTTTGTGATTTAATCGGATTGAAATTGAAATCGGATATAAAAATCCCTCGATTGTCATGACCAAAAGAGCATGAAAATGAGTTGATTTTGTTTCAATAATGTTGGACATGTGTTGAATATAATAATGCATGATTAATTAATTAAATTGATGTTTTGGAAATTTTAATTTAAATAATTAATTAGTGCAATACACTTTAATGAATTAAATTGTGAATTTGGAATATTAGAATTTAATTAATTGGGCTTAATTTGGAATTGGGCTAAAGTTGTTGTATTTGGGCCTAATGGGTTTTGTTGGGCCAAATTGGTTTAGGACAATTGGATTGGATCCAAATTGGGCCTAAAACCATTCCATTAAGTCCAAATATAATAAATGGGCCTTTAAATAATTAATTGGGCCTAATGGGCCAAAATTAATTTTGTGGCAAAGGGTGATTCATTATTGGGCTTCGGTTGCCAAAGTCCATGCCTTGATAAATTAATTGAAAGCCCATTGAACTTTAATTAAATTGACATTGGATGTTAATTGGGCTTTGAGACCCATTAAGATTAGATTTATAATCTAAGTCGTAAAGGCACATTAAAAGTGTAATTATTTAATTTGGAATTAAATATAGAATTAGTATTGAATACAAATTAAATCGGATTTAAAATTGTAGTTCGATATAATTCAAGAATTCGTACTTTGAGTACTTATTCTTAAACGAGTTGGACTCGCACAAATCAAATCGTTGTTTGAACATTGGATGATCACTTAATTCAAAGATTAATTAATTGGATTAGATTGATTGAATAACATGCTTTGTGTGAATACATGGATATGTTGTATGAATAATGTATATCAGATGGATATTAGATGGGTGAGGGCAATTTTGGAAATTGTTGTAATAAATTTAGAATTTATTAAATTGGACCTGCGTGTCCAGCCTTTATCTCTCGATTCTTTGTAATTCTCTTCTCACCAATTCCCCCCAATGTAATGAGGTTTCTTTAATGTATTATGTGATTGGGTAGAAGTCAGAATGATGCTAGCCGGGGAGAGGAAATGGAGTGATTTGTTCTAGGAACAATTTGTGAGATATCCATCCGCATATCATTATTAATTTATTTACCGCGCCTTAATATGCTTTTAGAATGCATGCTTAAGGGTTTATGATGAGACCTAATCAAAGATAATTAATTGGTTGCCAATTACGTGAAAAACCCTCATCAAATATTAAGCGTTTTCCTTCCATTGAATGATTCATTCTCAAGATCCAAGATTGGCACTGGTTTGTTGGCCAAAGTCAAGACCTTTGTCCATCGCGAATGTGTTTAAATCATGAAGGCTTTGTTCCATATCGTATGTCTTGCCCAAGTTGTGATTTTTTGGCCAAAGTCAAGATCACTTCTTGTTCATCGACATCGATTACGAAGCTTTCGAAGGTCAATGGGTCACGCTTAACTAGAATCATTAAGCTTGTTGAGCCAAAGCCAAGGCTTAGTTGATTTAGTGGAAAAACGTTGGGGAATATATCAGATATATTGGCATATATTGGATATATGTTTCGGACTTGGAAGTCCACCTACTGGATCTAGGAATTGGATGAGATCCAATTGATCTTAGAGATCTACCTAGTTAAATATCCTACAGCTTGTTGGCCCAAGTCAAGGTTGTGTGTTATTTAACGGGATCCTAGCCCACTAGGAAACTAGGTTTCCCGAGTACTCCACAGAGGGTTAGAGGCTCGTCGAAAAATAGTGGGAGGCAAACATTTCATTCTTCGTCATTATTTAAAATATAAATATATTAGTTGGACTAATATTCAATTATTGTTTTAATTAAACATTTGGACTGTATTCAAACTAATTCATTTGTAGTTGGTTATATAATTGGATTATAATAATCAATACATTTGAATATAACTAATCAATTATAATTGATTATATAGTTAGACTATAGTAATCATTACATTCGATTGTACCCGAAATCGTTGATTGGATAGTTGGACTATTGGAATCAAGATAACTGAAAGATTAGCGTTTAAAACATAATCCTGGGTGAAAATGTCTTTAAGCGGCTTCAATTTTCAAATTGGGAATAGAACCTCAGGATAGTCCTGGGAACCGAGAAATTACTTTATGTGATAGAGTGACATCTCGGGCCTGAGCCCGGAGTTAAGTAAATAGTAGAGCATGAGCTTTGGAAGACTCATGGTGATGATAAAGGAAGTGAAGACGGACAAGGGTCCGGCTTCAGGTATATTTGTTATAAACATGTCCACTACTGGTTTTAAAATTGGATTTTAGATACTGGATGTGGTACATAAATATATGTACTGATGTGCGGGATCTGCTGATTAGCAGGATACTGACTTCAGGTGAGATTGACCTGCGAGTCAAAAATAAGACGAAAGTCGCTGTTTTGGTCGCAGAAACCTAAATTTTGGAACTGCCCTCTGGGCATGTACTTAAATTAGGAGACTGTTATAATGTATTTAGTTTGACTAGAAACATTATCTCTATATCTAGTTTAACTAGACTGTTTATATTTTAGAACACTAAGTGTTTTATTTATAAAGATGATATTGAGATAAGCACATTAGATGTGAATAACAGTATTTATATTTAGAATATAAATTAATCTCATACATATAACATGACAAACAAATAGCTCAAACTGAATTAATCAGATGAGACTTATTTGTGGCATTGTTCTATGGGACACATTAACAAGACTCGTATATCCACACTTTCGAAGAGTGGGTACTATGATGTATTTGATTCTAATTCAAATGATGTCTACGAATCTAGTTTGTTAGGCAAAGTGCCTAAAACACCTTTTACTTGGTAAAAGTGCAAGTGCCACCGATCTGTTAGCCCTCGTTCATAGTGACGTAGGTGGGCCAATATCTAGCTAGGCTAGAAGTTGTTATGAATACTTCGTAACCTTTACGGATATTTTTGGCGAATTCTACGGTCCCGGGATCGATTATCAACCATAAAACAAACATGTGAATACACGAGGAAGTTGCAGAATACTTACATTGAGCGGTTGAGCGATGCGGTGGACAACAAAACCTTCAAGCTCCCTCATAGAGTGGCTCGGTAGTGGGCTGTTTTGAAGTCCTCAAAATTTCGGCCATGGTCTTCCATTATTGCTCGAAGCTCCAAGCTTTTGATGATTGTGATTCCATGCTCACAAGTAGGTTTCCCTATCACCTTTGTATGTCTCCAAATGTGTGCTAGCACTCTTGATTTTTGCCACAAAAATCCCTTATCTTCTCCTTGCCATTTTCGGTGAAACCAGAAAACATATTAATAAAGTGCGAGTCATACGTCATCGGTGAATCTTCGGGAAGCGATCCATGAGATCCCCGATTTGTACCGTTATTCAAACTGTATAGTATCGTTTTACGACTTATAGTCGTTATTATCGGTTAGGAAACTTGCAGCAGTGATCCCAGTCACTTCAAGTTATCATTCTCCATAGTATAAGACAATATCATTAGTTCCTCTAAGATACTAAAGGATGTTCTTAACATCAATCTAATGACTATCACTTGGATTGTCTTGATTGTAACTCCATATGCTCAAAGCGTATGAGACACCAGGTCGCGTACATTTATTTCATTGTACGAGTTCTCGGAGAGTATTAACAACTTTAAATCTATCCCGGTAGATCTTTATTCCTAGAATAAAGGTTGTTTCTCCCAAGAATTCTACGGAGAATTTTCATGAAAGCCAAGCTATCACCGATTGTATTATGGGAATATCATTTCCAAGATTTGATATATTTTCATTATTACTTAGGACTTTCGTCATCAGTGCGCTCCTACTAACCCTCTTATATACACAAGAATCATTTTCGTTTTGAATCAAATCATATACCATTATGATTACATCAAAACGCTAATTCCAAGAACTCAATGCTTGCTTCAATCCATCCATGGATCGAATAACCTGCAAACCTAGTTTGCTTGTTATGGTACGACAAAACCGTCAGGATGTTGTAAACATCCTCCAAAAGGTTTCCGTTAAGGAAAGCGGTTTTGGCATTCAGCTGCCATATTTCATAAATGAAACATGCATCATAAGCAAGCATTATCGAAATGGATTTATCGTGGCAACAGTAAAAGATTTCGTTGTAATCAACACAATATTGATAACGATACCTTTCCGCTACAAGCCCAGCTTAGTACGTTGGTATGTTGCCTTCTATGTATGTCTTCCTTGAAGACTTATATGGTACCAGTAGGCACAATGCCTTTCGGTACATCAACTAGTATCCAAACTAAGTTGATATACATGGAATCCATTTCGGACTTCATGGCACTTTGCCATAATAGGGAGTCGATACCTTATATCACTTCCTCATACGTAGTCAGTTGGTATTCCTCAATAAGATTAACATCTTTATGAGGTGAGATCAGAAACCCATAACCCAGGTTGTTTTCTGACTCTCTCCGACTTACGCGGTTCTTGTGTATTCGAAGATTATTGGTATAGTTTCATCCTTGATGAACTATTTGTGTTCCATTAAGGACTCGGTGCCTGGAACAGTATTACTCCGATTTTCATCGAGTTTTACTTTCCTCCCACTTACCACTACATATAGGTATTCCTCTTTGGAAAAAACTGCATGGAGAGCAACAATTACATTGTTCTCTTGTGAGTTGTATAAGTACTATACTTTGGTTTCCCTAGGATAACCAACAACTTAGGCACTTATCCGATTTGGGTTCTAGTTTGGTATCATCCAAACATATGCCTAGCATACCCAAATCTGCAGGAATGAGAAACCCGGTTTCTTTCCTGTTCATATCTAATATGAAATATGTCAAACAAATTTTCATGGAACCTTATTCTAAATAAGTTTTGCATTGTTCATGCGTATCCTTTGAAGGAAATGGTAGCTCAGGGCGACTCATGATTAACCTTATCATGTCTAACATAATTTGGTTACTCAGTTCAGACACACCGTCAATTTGACGTGTTCCGGGAGGAGTCCTCATTGAAAGAATACTATACTCTTTCAAGTATATAAGAAAATTATTGCTTAAGTATTTTCATCATGGTCTAACCGTGATTGTTTTATACTTTAGCCGATCTTTTTGTCCATTTCGTGTCGAAACTCTAAAAGTTTCCGATTTGTGTTTCAAAAGAAACACATATAACCATAAGGCGATGCCACATCCGTGTAGGTCACGAAGTATTCATATCCACTTCTAGCCTAGCTAGAGATGGGCCCACTTATGTCACTATGACCAAGGGCTAACAGATCGGTGGCACTTACACTTTTACCAAGTAAATAGTATTTTAGGCACTTTGCCCAATAAACTAGATTCGTAGACTTTATTTGAATAGAATCAAATTTTTCCTAGTACCCACTCTTCGAAAGTGTGGATATACGAGTCTTGTTTAATTGTGTCCCAGACAAAAATGCCACTTACAAGTCTCAACTGATTAAATCAGTTTGAGCTATTAGTTTGTCATGTCATATGTTTGAGATTTATTTATATTCAAAATATAAATTATGTTATTCACATCTAATGTGTTTATCTCAATATCATCTTTATAAAATAAAACACTTTAGTGTTCTAGAATATAAAGGTACACCCGCAAAGGGTTAAACCCTGATATAGAGATAATGTATCTAGTCAAACTAGTTACATTGTAACAGTTTCCTAATTTAAGTACACACCGTAAGGGTAGTTCCTAGACTTAGGTATCTACGGTTAAAACAGCGACTTTCGTCCCGTTTTCAATTCACAGATTAATCTCAACTGAAGTCAGTATCCTGCTCACAGCAGATTCTGCACATCAGTACATATTTATGTATCACACTAAGTATCTAAAATTCAATTTTAATACTAGTAGTGAACATATTTATGACAATCATATTTGAAGTCGAAGCCCTGCTCGTTCTTCAATTCCTTCATGTCTGCTTTGTCCAAACGACAGTCACGCTTCCGCGATCCCGTTTGCCACAATTTAGGCAAACATTTTGGGATATGTCCTTTATCTTCCCAGAAGACTATAATGATTTTGTCTTTGCCCTTTTCCACACTCCAGAAGCCTTTGGCCAAGCCTTGGCCTTCCGGAATGTCGAAGTAAGGTGCGCCTTGCGCTTCTTGCCTTATTGCAAACTTTGGCTTTGACTCCTTGAGTATAGCCATTAACTCTCCAAGAGTTTACTATTTCAATTTAGTACTTCAAAATGTAAGTATAGATTTATGAAGATCCTTCAATTTCATTATCATACTTAAAGGATCTAATCCATAGTTCTGATTAAGAAATTAAGGAGTCTATTTGGCAAGCTTAATGGATTAAGCACTAAAGTTATCATTACACAAATCTTCCAAATATTATGCTCTACTATTTGCTTAACTCCGGGCTTAGGCCTAATATGTTGTTTTATCAAATAAAGTAACTTATTAGTTTCCAGGACCATCATGAAATTTTATTCCCAATTTGAAAATTAAATCATTTAAATACATTTTCCCTAGGATTATGTTTTAAATGTCAATCTTTCAATTTATCTTGATTCTAATAGTCCAACTATTTAATCAACGATTTTAGGTACTATTTATTATAATGATTACTATAGTCCAACTATATAATCAACTATAATTTATAGGTTAATTCAATTATATTGATTACTATAATGCAATTATAAAATTAACTATTAATTGAAATAGTTTGAATACAGTCCAACTGTTTATTTAAAACACCAATTAAATATTAGTCCAACTAATAAATAATTTATTTGACGAATGATGTGATATAAGCGCGTATGACAAGTTATTAAACGAATATTGCAAATTTAATACTTGCCTCCCACTATTTTTCAGCGAGCCTCTAACCCTCTGTCGAGTACTCGGGAAACCGTGTGTCATAGTGGGCTAGGATCCCGTTAAATGTCACATAATCTTGACTTTGGCCAACAAATTGTATGATAATTAACTAGGTAGATCTCTAAGATCAATTGGATCCCATCCAATTCCTAGATCCAGTAGGGGGACATCCAAGTCCGAAACTTATATCCTATATATGCCAATATATCCAATATATTACCTAACCTTTTTCCTCTGAATCAACTAAGCCTTGGCTTTGGCACAACAAACTTAGTGATCCTAGTTAAGCGGAACCCATTGACCATGGAAAGCTTCGTAATCAATGTCGATGGACAAGAAGTGGTCTTGACTTTGGCCAACAAACCTCAACTTGGACAAGACACCGATATGGAACAAAGCTCTTGTGATTCAAACACATCCTCGACGGACAAAGGTCTTGACTTTGGCCAACAAGCCAATGCCAGTCTTAGATCTTGAGTAAGAATCACTCAATGGAAGGAAAAACGCTTAATATTTTATGAGGGTTTTTCGCGTGCAAATTGACAACCAATTTATTATCTTTGTTAAGGTCTCATCATTATACACCCTTAAACATGCATTTTAAACACATAATAAGGCGCATAAAATAAATAATAATGATATGCGGATGGATACTTAACACATTGATCCTAGATCAAATCTCTCTCTTTCCTCTCTCCCGCTAGCACAAGTATATCTTCTACCCGTTACATAACACTTCTAAAGAAACCTCATTTACATTGAGGGGAATAGCTGAGAAGAGAAATACAATGAGAAATGATGTAATAGGCTGGACACACGGGTCCAATTAATAAATTCTAAATTTATTATAACAATTTCCAAAATTGCCCCACCCTTTTAATATCCATCTGATATACATTATTCATGCATCGCAACCATGTATTCACACAAGCATGTTATCAATCAATCTAATCCAATTAATTATTCTGATAATTAATGACCATCCAATGTTCAAACAACGATTTGATTTTGCGCGAGTCCAACTCGTTTTGCGAATAAGTACTCAAAGTACGAATTCTTGAATTAAATTAAAATACAACATCAAATCCAATTTAATATGTATTTAATACTAATTCGCTATTTAATTCCAAATTAAATAATATACTTTATTTGACGAACCTTTACGACTTAAATTCCAAATTTAATCGTTACGGGTCTCAAAGCCCGATTAACATCCAATGTTAATTTAATTAAAGTCCAATGGGCTTTTAATTAATTTCTTAAGGCATGGACTTTTGGTCAACTTGGGTCAAACTCAAAGACTAAAGCCCATTTAAAGGAATCACCCTCATAAGCCAAGAAACCAATTTAAGCCCATTAGGCCCAATTAAAGTTAAAGGTCCATTAGTCATAATTGGACTTTATGGATTCGGTTTTGGGCCTAATTGGATCCAACCAATTTGCCTAAACCAATCTTGGTACAACCAAGCCCAATAAGCCCAATTACAACATTCAAGCCCAATTTCCAAAATTAGCCCAATTAATTAAATCACAAAAATTCCAATTTCATAATTTAATTAACCAAGAGTGTAATTCCATAATTAATCACCCAAATCAATATTTCCAAAACATCAATTAGCCTAATTAATTATGCTTATTAACAACAAAACATGTCCAACACATTTTATCAAAAATCAAACCCATTTACATGCTTCAAAGTCTCGGCAATTGAGGGGATTTTATGTCCAATTTTAAATCCAATCCAATTGAATCCAATTTAACATTAAATCATCATTCCCAATTGATTTCAAGTTATCCAATGAATCAAAAATCAAAAATTCCAAGACATTAAGGTTCATATAATTTCGGCCAAGCCATAAAAAATTGGGGAAAATTGTTCCAAATCAATTTTCATGAAATTGATCCAATCTAACTTCAATTCAACATGATTTAAGCATACTCAATCATGTAATTTCAATAAATCATGCTCAAATACATTTTACCCAATTTTAACCCTAAATCAAAGTTTCATGATTTTACTCGCTCTGATACCATTGTTGGAATTTTCTAAGCATCCCAAGATCATATCCAGCAATGAAAATACAAAGTGAATACATCGAGGAAGTTGTGGAATACTTACATCGAGCGGTTGAGCGATGCAGTGGACAACAAAACCTTCAACCTCCCTCATAGAGTGGCTCGGCAGTGGGCTGTTTTGAAGTCCTCAAAATTTCGGCCATAGTCCTCCATTATTGCTCCAAGCTCCAAGCTTTCGATGATGGTGATTCCATGCTCACAAGTAGGTTTGCCTATCACCTTTGTATGTCTCCAAATGTGTGCTAGCACTCTTGATTTTTGCCACAAAAATTCCTTATCTTCTCCTTGCCATTTTTGGTGAAACCAGAAAACAGAGGAAAAAAAAACTGCCATTTGTGGGCATGAGAGAGAGGAAGAGAAAGTGAAGAGAGAGAGTTGTTTTTTTTGTTGTCATATGTTAAGTGTATCTAATACACTTCTTTTAATTTCAAAAAATCAAAATAAAACATATACAAATTATTAAAATAACAATATATGTCATTCAAGCTTTCAAAAAGCTTTCCAACAACACCAATCTACTATTCACATCACTCAATCAATCAAGTGACAAGTTGTCACATCACTCAAAGTGACTAATTATTTGACTCTTGATGTGAGTAGCGATTTGATGCTTGATGTGACTTGCGTGCCGCACTCGAATTCGAAATGTGAATGCGCTCGCAAACACTCCCGGGCTCGGGTTCGCTAATTCCAAATTAACAAATTTTCCATTGGGACGCAATTAAATGATTATGCCTAGCGAAATCACTATTCACATCGCTAACGAATTAATTCTAAATTAACTCGTTCGCCCGAATTAAAATCTAATTTCAATTCCGCGTCGAAATCCAATTTCATATAATATATCGAATATATTATTTTATCGATTAATTCCAAATTAATCGCTTTCTCTCTTTTATAATATTTTATCCCAGATAAAATATCTCTGTAATTAATCCCAGATTATTTTTCTCTCTCATCTAATTAATCATAGATTAATAAAGTGCGAGTCATACGTCATCGGTGAATCTTCGGGAAGCGACCCATGAGATCCCCTGGATATGTTGGCAGTAAATTCGGTTGTTGGACTATCCGAACACGTAAATACCTAGTACTACGTTTGTACCGATTTACAAGACAAGGTTGGCTTCTAGCAAAGCGTCATGCCTACCCAATTCTCCAGAAATATCCTTACAGGAATATGTGATTTATATCAGGCGTAGTATACGTAGTATTGCGTATCTCGATCCAGTATCGGATGTCACGTGCTAGGCCTGGGGCTGGAATCGTGTCTACCCCGTACGAAGCACATATCGGATCTCTAGTAACTAGTCTCTATAATCGGATAAACATGACCTAGTCATAATATACCGATAGCTGCAGCATATAAGAGAACGAGTTCTGTATCCTACATGACCATCATCTCCACTATTACTGGAGTGATACTTCCATCTCGACATCACACCCAATACACTACGATTCTCAATATACCCAGCAGAAGCATACACAGAACCTATTAAAGCCCTGGACGACCTAAAACCAAAGTATATTGATTGTTGCAAGTATTAGCGGTGCAAGTCTTAGGTTAAGACCAAATACACCTACCCTGATTCGGACTTCCATAGACACATAGTAATACTACCAATGGAATTCCGAGGGGTCTATCCAGAGCGAAGCTGTTTTCCGTACCATCGGTAAAACACAGCCTCCTACTACACTTGCATGAGTATCATATACCCAAATATATGAGAACTATGTCGTTATGCCCTCACAACGCGCACAAGTGTAACACTAGTCTATTCCGCATTATCGATGTCCAATCTCGATAATACTACGACTAGGGATATTTAATGATTAAACCTTCGTGGATTGATACTGTCTCATATCATCTCAATCCAGGAACTAATCATATGGACCTCCTATGATTTATACATCTTGGTGATCTAATCACAAATGATAAGAGAGCAATTTCCTTTGTCACATAGTTAATTTGTACAACAACACCATGATCTGTACAAATAGTGACGCTATGGGTCATAACTGTCCAACATATATGGCATCGCGTTACAGTTATGTGTATCTTATGAAACACAAGTCAAAAACTTTTGAGTAATTCAAAGAGTTTCGACACGAAGTAAGAAGACAGATCGATAAAAGTATTAAAAACATTACGGTCGGACTAAAGTGTAAAATACTTAAACATATAAGTTTCAAGATTACTTGAAAGAGTATGGTATTCTTTCACAGTGGACTCCTCCCGGAACACCTCAATTTGATGGTGTGTCCAAACTAAGAAACCGAACTTTGTCGGACATAGTAAGTTTAATGATGAGTCGCTCTGAGCTACCAATTTCCTTATAGGGATATGCATTAAACAGTGCAATACTTATTTTGAATAAGGTTCCGTTAAAAATATGTTAGAAAAACTTCATATTAGATATTAACAGGACAGAAACCGGGTTTCTCATTCCTGAAGATTTGGGAATGGTGGGCATACGCTAAATGTTTGGATGGTACCGAACTAGAACCCAAATCAGATAAGTGTCTATTTGTAGGTTGTCCTAGGGAAACCAAAGTATAGTACTTATACAAATCACAAGAGAACAATGTAATTGTTGCTCTCCATGCGGTTTTCCTAAGAGGAATACCCATATGCAGTGGTAAGTGGGAGGAAAGTAAGACTCGATGAAAATCAAAGTAATACGGTTCCAGGCACCGAGTCCTCACGGAACACCAACATTTCATCAGGGATGAATCTGTACCAATAATCTTTGAATACACAAGAACCACGTAGGTCGGAGAGATTCAGAAAACAACCTGAGAGGTATGGGTTTTTTTATCTCACCTCATATAGATATTAATCTTATTGAGGAAGATAAACCGACTACGTATGAGGAAGTGATATAAGGTATCGACTCCTTTTATGGCAAAGTGTCATGAAGTCCGAAATGGATTCCATGTATACAACCAAGTTTGGACACTGGTTGATGTTCCAGAAGGCATTGTGCCTAATGATACTATAAAAGTCTTCAAGGAAGACATACATGGATGGCAACATACAAATGTACACAGCTAGGCTTGTACAGAAAGGGTATCGTCATCAACATGGTGTCGACAACGATGAAACCTTTTACTCGTTTCCATGATTAAATCCATTCGGATAATGTTTGCTAATGTTGCATGTTTCATTTATGAAATATGACAGCTAAACGTCAAAACCGCTTTCCTTAAACGGAAACCTTTTGGAGGATGTTTACAACCTCCTGACGGTTTTGTCATACGAAAACAAGCAAACAAGGTTTGCAAGTTAAATCGATCCATTTATGGATTGAAGCAAACATTACGTTCTTGAAACTAATGTTTTGATAAGATCATAATGGTATATGATTTAATTCAAAATGAATATAATTCTTGTGTATATAAGAAGGTTAGTGGGAGCGCACTGACAATGATTGTCCTAATATAATGATGACATATCATTTCTTGGAAATGACATTCCCATAAAACAATCGGTGAAAGCTTGGCTTTCATGAAAATTCTTCATGGACTACTTGGGAGATGCAACCTTTATTCTAGGAATATGGATCTATTGGGATAGACCTAAAATTTTTGGCACTCTTCGAGAACTCGTACATTTTGAAATGTACGTGACCTAATGTCTTATATGCTTTGAGAATTTAGAGTCACAATCGGGCCGATCCATGTGATGGTCACTGGATTGATGTTAAGAACATCATTAAGTATCTTAGACGAACTAAGGATGTTTTTTTAAACATGGAGAAGGAGAACTTGGGTGACTGAGTTCACCATTGTAAGTTTCCAAACCGAAAAAAACAACTGTAAGTCGTAATAAGGGTACTACATAGTTTGAATAACGGAACAGTGAGCTGGAAATCTTCCAAGCAAGATACTGTTGCCAAATAAACAACAAAAGTGAAACATTGCTGCAGCTGAAGCAGCAATAGAAGCACTTTGGATCTATATAATCCTAATTGGATGAGGACTAGTTCTGTTAGCAGCTGAGTTAGGCTACAACACAGGCTTAGAAATCATGATCTCATCAATGATCCAATTATGAACTTCGACTAATTCATCTAATTCATTCAGATCATACATCGTGGCGATGTGATGATCGAATAAAATACATCAGATGATAACATTGCAAATCCGCTGACGAAAGCTGTTCCTCAGCAAAAGTTTGAGCGACATGTACATAGTTCAGGTGTTAGATGCTTGAGTGACCGTCTATAGGCCAATCGGGAGATTGTTGGACAATTATGACCCATAGCATCACTATTTGTATAGAATATGGTGTTGTTGTACAAATAAACTATGTGACAAAAGAAATTGCTCTTTTATCATTTGTAATTAGATTACCAAGATATATAAATGATAAAAGTCCATATGATTAGTACCGGATTAATAAGATATGAGACAATATTAATCCACTAACTTTTAATCATTAAATATCCCTAGTTGTAGTATTATCGAGACTTGACATCGATAATGCGGAATAGACTAGTATTGCACTTGTGCGCGTTATGGGAGCATGACGACATAGTTCTCATATATTTAAGTATTGGATACTTATGCAAGTGTGATAGGAGGTTGTGTTTACCGATGGTAAGGAAACAGCTTCGCTCTGGATAGACCCCGCATAATCCCATTGGTAGTATGACTATGTGTCTATGGGAATCCGCTTCAGGGTGGTGTATTTGGTCTTAACCTGAGACTTGTATCTCTAGTACTTGCGACAATCAATACGCTTTGGTTTTGGTCATCCGGGACTTTAACAGGTTCTGTGTACGCCTCTTCTGGGTTTATTGAGAATCGTAGTGTATTGGGTGTGATGTCAAGACAGAAGTATCACTTCAGTCCTATGAAGATGATGATTATGCAGGGATACAGAACCAGTTCTCTATTATGCTGCAACTATCGAGATAATATGACAAGGTCATGATTATCCGATTATAGAGACTAGTTGCTTGTGATCCGATATATGCTTCGTACGGTGCAGACACTATTCCAGCCCCAGGCCTTGCATGTGACATCTGATATTGGATCGCAATATGCAATACTACATATACTACGCCTGTTATAGATTATATATTCCTTTAAGAATATTTCTGGAGAATTGGGTAGGTACGGCGCTTTGCTAGAAGCCAACCATGTCTCATAAATCGGTAAAAATATGGTACGAGGTACGCACGTGTTCGGATAGTCCGACGACCGGATTTACTGCCAACATATCCAGGGATCTCATGGGTCGCTTCCCGAAGATTCACCGATGACGTATGACTCGAACATAATTAATTTAGGATTAATTATTAGAGAAAGTAAATTAATCTAGGATTAATTACGACAAGATTTTATCTGGGATAAAATTCTATTAGGGGAGAGAGAACGATTAATTCGGAATTAATCGATTAAATAATATATTCGATATATTATATGAAATTAGATTTCATAACGGAATTAAAATTGGATTTTAATTCGGGCATACGAATTAATTTAGAATTAATTCGTGGTTGACTTTAATAATAATTTTGCTAGGCATAATTATTTAATTAAATTTGATTTAATTACGTCACAACGGAAAATTCGTTAATTCGGAATTAACGAACCCGAGCCCGGGATGTGTTTTCGGCCCACTCGAATTTTTAATCAAGTGGGGCCCACAAGTCACATCACTAGTCACATCACCTAGTCATTTTAATCAACTTTTGGTTGATGGAACTTGGTGGGTGGTTGATAACTTGTTTAACACAAAGTGTGAAGTGTGATAGACTTTTACCAAACATTTGGTATATCATTATTTTGGTTTTTTGAAAATCAAATAAAACACTTTCACTAAACTCTCTTCTCTCTTCTCCATTCACGCCACTCTCCCTCTCTTGGACTAAGGCTTGGCCTAAACTTTCAAGAGAGCAAAAATTTTGTTTACAACACGTCCTACAACCGATCTTTGTAAGTATAATTCCGCTATACTTCTTTTCGTATTCATAATATTTTATGCTTGAAATGATCTTGGTTTGACCTTAGAAACCCAACAATTCCCTCCCACTTGAAAAGGATTCGACCTCGAATATGCACCTGCATCAAAGTAAGACAAATCAGAAATATTAAACGTTACAGAAACACCATACTCACCAGGAAGATCAAGCTTGTAAGTTTTGTCGTTGATCCGCTCCAAGACTTGAAATGGACCATCTCTTCTCGGTTGCAGCCTAGATCTTGGTTGTGCTGGGAACCCCTCCTTGTGCAAATATAGTTATACCTAATCTCCGGGTTATGTCTTGTGATTGGCCCTTCTTATAGTCAATGCTGTAAAAGTTAAAGTACAAGTCATGTGTTAGTTGCTTGCGATTCATTATGTAAAGTTGCCAGAGTCAAAGTTACCAGATTTTAATGTGGCTTACACAAGGTTATAAAGAGCAATGGCGACAAGAAACCCACTTGGGTGTTAAACCAAGCAACCTCCGATTTGTAGGACACAGAACTTGACGACGCTGTTCCAGGCTAGCGGCCTAGTCGGGAGTACGGAGTAGCCCATGGGGGAACTAAACCAGAGAAATAACATGGAGTCGCCTCCCAGTATGAACTGGGAAAATGATTTAATGCTGCACTCACCCCTCGCAAGGGAAGACCTCAAACCGTTGGGTTCAGAATGGTCCCTTACTTATGCCACTTGTAATGAATTGATTTGTGAAATAATCTAACCAAGTCTACGCAACAACAACCTACATCTAAGTTTGCATACTACCTATATCTAAGTTTGCATACTACCTATATCTAAGTTTGCATACTACCTATATCTAAGTTGGCATGCATAAAAGTAAGTCGAAATAACGGTAAGCACACAATTTCATGAACATAATAAATAAATAAATACGGAAAGATAAATAAACAATGACGGTAAAAGCATAAAAATTAAGACAAGCTAAATAAGCATATGATGGGGAAAAAAATAACTAAGGAAACAAACATGCAAAACATGATGAAGGAATCTGTCCAGTGCGTACGCGTTCGTAAACGTGTTCGAATGGTAAATAGAATGTACGTGTTCGAGTAGCGTTTGATAATACGTTCTAACGGTAAACAGAATGCACGCGTTCGAGTAGCGTTTGATAATGTGTTCGAATGAACCGAGGAAGAATACATACGTTCGTGTAGCATTTGATAACGCGTTTGAACAGAATCACAAAAAAATGATACCTCTAATCACATAAACACCTAAATCATGCATAAAAAGGAACATACGAAACAACTAAATCATGCATAAAGGAAAATAACATACTAAACGATTAAATCAAGAATAAACATGAGATTGGATGAAACGAAATATGTGTGTCTCTCAAGTGGTACGTGGAGTTGTTTCTTAAGTACAGATCGCATTACCATCTATTCGGATTCGGCTATGGAATTTACGTCTGGGTTTCCATCCGATATACCACAAGAGATAACACATATTTCATTCATCCCATGGCCACAACATTCATGAATCCACAATACACATGCGAAGAAATAATAACAAAAGAACGGGAATAATAAAAAAGGTGCATTCAGGTCTAACCTCTTAAGTCATCTCTTGGAAATGCGTTATGTGACCGTCGGAAGGCTTAATGCTCCGCAACTCCTCTGGTTCACTGGTTCATTGTTTTCCTTCATCGCCTCACTGTTTTGGGCTGCTGTTTCTGGTCACTGTTCTCACGGTATTTAGGGACCGTTTTTGTAATTTTTAGGTGTGTTGGGGGTGCGGTTTTTTGCTGTTTTGGTGTTGTTTTTGGCGTGGATTGAGACTGCTGTATAGGGCTATTTGTATGGGAATTAGGGCTGCTATATAGGGTTGTTTCTGCGGTAGTTTAAGGTAATTTAGAGTGCAGCTTTATGTGGTGGATGGGTGCTATTTTAGGCTGTGATTTGCGGCAGTGTGAGGGCTATTTTTGGTGGTTGCTGGGGTACTTTTCAGAGGCAGTTTCGGTGATGGATGGGGTGTTTCTGGGCTATGATTTTCGGTGATACAGAGACTCTTTTTCTATGTTTTGGGCGTGAATGAGCTCGGGTGTGAAGGTTGGTTTAGGCTTCTTTTTTATGGCAATGATTGGGGTTTACCTTATGTGAATAGGAAAAGAATATTGTGTAATTATGGGGGGATATTTTAATTAGTGTGCTATAAGGAAAAATCTATTTAATTAGGGATGTGATTTGGTTTTATTTGATTTGATTTCTTTTAATTAGGAATATGATTTAATTTGATTTGATTTGATTTATTTAATTTGGGAAGGTGATTTGTCTTGATTTTAGCATGTGTTTAATGTGTGATTTATTATTTTGGATGTGTTTTAATGGGCTTGGGCGTGGGCTTGGTTCCTTTTGGTGGGCTTGGTATGTGGTTTGGTGGTGTGTGGGCTTGGTGTGTGGCTTGCCGGGGTTTGGGCTGAGGATGAATTTTAAAACAGAGGTCCAACGAGCGAACCCACAGCTAAGCAAACGAATTTAGTCCAACAAGATATCAATTTCTGACTTTTCCCTTCCGACGTCCGTTTAACGCGACTTCCGCGACTTAAAGAGTAATGCCTCCGTACGAGACTCATCATCGGGACTTATATGCAAAAATGCAGTGCCTACAGTCGCCCCCACTTTGATGGGACTTGTGCAATGTGTGACAATGAAAATCCTATCAAAGTTATGCAATGTATTTTTACTTACCTGGCTCGCCAGGTGCCACCTGACTTGTTTGTTGTTTCGAACTGAGTTGATGATGCAGTGGGCCCTCAACCATGGGACGTATCCCGGAACTGCAACTGATGTGTGGGCCCTCGACCCTAGGACACATCCTAAAACTGAGGATGTAGTGGGCCCTCGACCCTAGGACGCATCCCGGAACTACAACTGACGATGCAGTGGGTCCTCGACCTTGGGACGCATCCCGGAACTGCAACTGATGTGTGGGCCCTCGAACCTGGTACACATCCTAAAACTCATGATGTAGTGGGCCTTCGACCCTATGATGCATCCCGGAACTAAAACTGACGATGCAGTGTGTCCTCGACCCTGGACGCATCCCGGAACTACAACTGATAATGTGGGCCCTTGACCCTGGGACGCATCCCAAAACTGATGATGTAGTGGGTCCTCGACCCCGGGACTCATCCCAAAAACTGCTGACGTGGGCTTCACCCCCAAACTGATACTGATGTGGGCATCGCCGTAAGTTGATACTGATGTGGGCCTCGCCCCAAATCGATACTGATGTGGGCCTCCCCCCAAACCGATATTGATATGGGCATCGCCCTTAATCTAATACTGATGTGGGCCTCGCCCCCAAACTGATACTGATGTGGGCCTCACTGTAGGCACTGCATTTTTGCATATAAGTCTCGATGATGAGTCTCACACGGAGACACTACCTCTTAAATCGTGGAAGTCGCGGGAAACAGACGTCGGAAGGGAAGAGTCAGAATTTGACACCTTGTTGGATTTAATTCGCTTGTTTAGCTTCGGGTTTTCTTGTTGGACCTCTGCTTAAAACACATCCTTGACCCAAACCCCCGCAAGACACACACCAAGCCCACACACCACCAAACCATACACTAAGCCCACCAAAATAAGCCAAGCCCATCAAATCACATCCAATAATAATTAAAACATTTAAAACACATGTCAAAAATTAAATTAAATTAAATTAAATTAAATAAAATCAAATAAAATCAAGATAAGTCACATTCCTAATTAAAAGAAATCAAATCAAATTTAAACAAATCACCTCCTAAATTAAGTAGATATTTTCCTTATGATATGCTAATTAGGAGATATCACCATTGATTGCATGATCTATTTCCTTCCCATGCAAGGTAAACCCTAACCTTTGCCTATAAAAAGAAGCCTAAACCAACATATTCAACCCTAGCTCTCTCTCTCATCTCTCATCTTGACAAAACAAAGAAAACCCTACGGCCTCTTCCCTTCTCTCAGACTTCACTCATGCCATAAAACAAAAAAATAAGAAAAGAAACAAACCCTAGCACAGAACCCATCAGACCTTCATCTCTCTCTCTCTCTGGAAACACGGCATCTAGCCAACAAATAACACATAAAACCCTAAACAAAACTGCCAGCCGAGAACAATAAAGAGCTCAGCCATTTTACAAACCGTTCACGCTCAGTCCATTCGCATCCCTCTCCCATGCACATGTCGAGAACTTCCCAAACCCTCCACTAAAGAAACACACATACACAAATCAGCACTCCACAAACACATACCAACCACACAGCTTCCCCTATCTCTCGCCAGTCATGACCTCACCAAAAACACTGAACCATAAAACATAACACAAAAGACACCAGCCATCCTCTAACCAGTCCACAACATCACCGAAACTACCCATAAACTGCACCTCCAAACTGCCGCATAAACCCACCAGAAAAACCTCCTAATCACCGAAAATAATCCCTCCATATAGCCCCTATTAATCATGCACAAACTTCCCAGTATTGTACCTTAAAACTACCGCAAAACACCACTGAAAACTGCCCTGAAACCACCGAAAATAGCCCCTGAAACCAGCCCCTGAAACACCAAAAATAGCCCCTGAAACCAGCCCCTGAACCACCAAAAATAGCCCTTGAAGTTAGCCTCTGAACACGCCCGAATACCCCTGAAACAGTCTCCTATTTACCTCAATTCAGTGACCAGAAAATACGGTGAAAACAGCAGCCCAAACAGCGAAACAGCGAAGGAAAATGTTGATCCAGTGAACCGGAGGAGTTTCGGAGCATCAACCCTTCCGACGGCCGCATACCGCACTTCCGAGAGACGATTTAAGAGGTTAGACCTGAGGGCACCTTCTTTATTTATTATCCTTTATTTTTATTTATTTTATTACTTTATTTCGCATGAGTATTGTGGATTGGTGCATGATGTGTTTTCCGGATGAACGTAATATGTGTTCTCTCTTGTGGTATATCGGATGGAAACCCGGACGTAAATTCCCTAGCCGAATCCGAATAGACGGTATTGTGGTTTGCACTCGGGATACAATGCCACGTACCACTTGAGAGATTCACATGTTTCACTTTATTTTATCTTGTTCGTCTATTAATCGCATTTTTACATTCCGCCATTTACTTTCCGTACGTTATTTGTTTGTGTATTGATGATATAATGCGCATGGGCTAGCTAGGGTGGATTAAAGGTCCTCTATTCGAGGGAAATGCCTAAAGGCTACCTTTACCACGATGTTTTGCCGCGCCGGACGAAGTATGTTTGATTGAATGTGAGATATGTTTAGTCGAATATACGGAGTTCCACATTATTGTCTCATTTATTTGTATGCATTGTAACATAATGCGCATGGGCTAACTAGGGTGGATTAAAGGTCCTCTATTCGAGGGAAATACCTGAAGGCTACCTTTACCACGATGTTTTGACGCGCCTTTTATTATGTCATTTACCCTTTGCATAACATTTCTTTATTTACGCATGCATTGCATTCTAGTGCGCATGGGCTAACTAGGGTGGATTAAAGGTCCTTTATTCAAGGGAAATGCCTAAAGGCTACCTTTACCACGATGTTTCACCGCACCAGATGAAGTACACTCGATTGAATGTGAAATGTGTTCCATTAGGCACACGAGGTCCTACATTGTGTATTTGTTTAACCATGCATGTGTTCGTGTCATTTCAGATTCCATTTTGGCAATCTCGTTCGAACGCGTTTCCAAACGCTACATGAACGTATGCATTCTTTCTCATTCCGTTCGAATGCATTTACGAACGCTACACGAACGTATGCATTCTGCCTCATTCCATTCGAACACGTTTACGAACGCTACTCGAACGCGCATTTATTTTGTTTTGTCATGCATCAGGTCTTACCCCGTTCGAACGCATTTCTGAACGCTATACGAACGCGAACCTTCTGTTTACCATTCGAACGCGTTTTCAAATGCTACACGAACGCACATACAGTGCACAGACTTATTTTCGTCACATTTCATGCATGCTTGCTTCTTTGATCATTTCTTTTGCACCATATGATTAGTCACATCATTTCATTATTTACGCATAGGAAATTATCATCTATTTATATTTTCGCATTTATTTATTCGATATACTCATGAGATTGTGTACTCGCTTTTATTATTAATGTCTTTATAGTTGTTATTAGTTCTATTATTGCACTTTATTATTTAATACGTTCATGAATTATGTATTTTGCCTTCATTTCTTTCATTTACTATTATGGGTGTGCAAACTTGCATGTTGCCTAAAATATCTGGTACATGTTACATGAGATTTGGTTGTACTATTGCATAAATCCTTTCATTACAAGTGGCATAAGTAAGGGACCATTTCGAACCCAACGGTTTGAGGTCTTCCCTTACGAGGGGTGAGTGCGGCCTTAAATCATTTTCTCGGTTCACACCGGGTGGCGAATCTATTTTTTAGTTCTCCGGTTTAGTCCCCCCGTGGGCTATTCCGTACTCCCAATCGGGCTACGAGGCCAGTACAGCGTCACCGATTTCTGTGTCCTACACTCACCCCCAAGTGATGTTGATGTGGGCCTCACCCCCAAACCGATACTGATGTGGGCCTCACCCCTAAACTGATACTGATGTGGGCCTCCCCCCTAAACTGATACTGATATGGGCCTCACCCCCAAGCTGATACTGATGTGGGCCTCGCCCCCAAATTGATACTGATGTGGGCCTCACCCCTAAGCTGATACTGATGTGGGCTTCGCCCCCAAATCGATACTGATGTGGGCCTCGCCCCCAAACCGATACTGATGTGGGCCTCGCCCTTAAACTGATACTGATGTGAGCCTCGCCCCCAAACCGATACTGATGTGGGCTTCGCCCCTAAACTGATACTGATGTGGGCCTTACCCGCATACGGATACTGATGTTGATCTTGCATATCAATATGCTGTATTGCCTCTCACGAGATAATCCTGATGGCTTAAACATTTTTTCATCCTCAACGGATGCTTTGTGGCGAAACCATAGAACCTTCAAAGTATTTAATACACTCACATCCGATCGTCTGCATGAGTGATCTGAACTAGACTCCTAGTGTGTGTGTGCCAAGGCTCTTTCAGAGCTTAATCCTTAAGTAAGCCAACTCGATGATTTTGTCTCAGAGAATTGGATCGGTGGGTCTAACCAACCGAGATGTCTTGATCATACTCTGTGATTACTTCCTCGTACTCAACATGATATGGTTTTCTTCTTCTTTTCTTTCGTCTCTTTCTTTTCTTTCTTTTCATTTTGAACTTCTTTTTCTCTTTTTTTTTTTTCTCTTTTTCTCTTTTCTTTCTTTCTCTTTTTTTCGACACACCTACCATTTAAGGTAGAATTTCTCCTCATGGTGGTCCTAATACTCGTCCATGGGTAGCTTCACGTTTATCGGTTATAAGTGGTCTATTTTTCTTTTTCTTTTTCTTTTCAGAGACTTGTTCTTTGTTTCCAACCATATCATATATCGTAGTATAAGTAAACCAGGATGGACATCTAGGCAAACAATCATTCACTGATCGCCATCTCTTCAACTATTCATCTCACTGACCACTCAGGCTTCTACTGTTAAAATCCCGTAATCAAGTGCTCGTGAGTCTAGCCGAGACCAATCCACTCAGAATACCGGATGAGAGCACAACTTGCACTTATCGTTTCTAAGGTTTTACCCTGTAGCAAACCATGTCATCACCGGGCATATGCCTAACCATCAATGACTTCTTTTTTTTTTTTTTTCACTGGAATTCTTCCTTTCAACCGCTGATAAAGTGGGCTTCGCCCCTTGGGATTCCTTTCCGAAACTGATACTGGTATGGGCCTCAACCCTGGGACTCATCCCCGAAACTGATACCGATGTGGGCCTTAACCCTGGGACTCATCCCTGAAAAAGATGCCGATGTGGGCCTCAACCCTGGGACTTATCCCAGAAACTAATACTCATATGTTGCTGCTTCTGGTTGACTTCCATTTGCCGCTTTATTCTTTTCTTCTTTGAAACCTGTGAATATAAAACAAAACAACAGAATAAAAACGCGTGCATGCGATGTGTATGTATGCATGTGTTGAGGTACTCCCTGTTCCTGATGGGTACACCCTCATTGTGCTCCTTGGCGCCATGTGCCTACGCATGTCTCTGATCGCCCCCTGGGTCTACTTATAGTTTCCTCCTGCTGGTTCTCTTCTGGTGATTGTGCAATTCTCTTTTTTCTGGGACCTGCAAACACAGAACAAACACAAAAATTGCAAGTACGTTACGTGTATGCATGCATGCATGAATTTCCTATTCCGTTGGGTTAGGTCTTCCGCCCATTCCCTTGGTGATCGCTCGATCTTCTCTTCCTCAGGCAAAATACTGCTTCAATCTATCCATGTTGATTGGCTCGATGAACTCATTCCCTTCCAAGTCTGACAGTCTCACTGCCCCATTTACCATTACTTTCTGGACTATGTAGGGTCTTTCCCAGTTAGGTCTGAACTTTCCCCTTGGGTCGGTCATAGACGACTTTGACTGTTTAAGTACCAGATCACCCTTTCTGATTTTAGTAGGACGCACCTTCTTGTTGAATGCTCAACCCAACCTCTTTTGGTATATCTGCACATGATGTAAGGATTTCATCCTTTTCTCATCCAGCAGTGCTAACTGTTCATCCTCTTCTCAATTACCTGTAGGGCCTTAAGATAAAGCGCACTACATACTGAAGAAGCCTATTCTTGCACTACAAGCAACATAAGAGAAAAAGTTCCACCAGCTCAACGAATTAGAGGAATTTCACATACAGCCTTTTGAGGATGCCAAATTGTACAAGGAAAAGGCAAGGAAAAGACATGATGAGAAGTTAGTGCGCATACAACTGGAACCAGGGCAGAAGGTACTGTTAAAAAAATCAAGGGTGAAATTCTTCCCATGGAAGCCAAAATCACGGTGGTCAGGTCCATTTGTGATCACCAAGGTTTTACTAGACAGAGCCGTTGAGATATATGATCCCGACTCCAACAAAACTTTCAAGGTTAAAAACAAGCGTGTCAAGCACTACTGGGGAGAATCATTTGAGCGACAAAAAGAAAGTGTCACACTTTCAGATCCAGCCTAACGTTCGAAAAGTCACGTCTAGCTGTCGACGTTAAACTTAGCACTCGCAGGGAGGCAACCCATGCAATTTTTGTATATATTGTGATTTGGTGTGATTTAATTTTGTGTCTTTAGTTTTTGCAGATTAAGTCATTTTAAGATGGAAGAATCTCTAGCAAATCTTCACAAGCAATTTCCTTTTCTCCCTCAAAAATCTCTGATGAAAGTTTACAAAGCTCGCTTGGAACGGATGAGACTACTAATAATCCATGGTGTTCCTAATGACATTCGATGGGTAATTGAAGCACGAATCCGATTGGCAGGTGAGTCTTCTGACTCTTTTATTTCACATATGCCTGGTTTTGGAAGAAGCACCTATGTAAAGAAACGTAGAGCTAAGCAAATAGGTGTTTGTTACAAATGTGCACGCTGGAATTGCAATACTCGTTGTCGTTATTTAGGAATGGTGTCTGATAATCGCGAAGAAAAAATTAAATTCATTAGGGATGGCTTGAGTAAGGAGTCTTTAGATGATATATCTTCGACTCTTGAGACGCATCCTAGTGGATATGTTCACATAGACTTTCGCAAGTTATACGCACAATTCCAAAAGGAAAGACAACTGTTAAGTCTCGGGAATCTGACTCAAAAAGACCCTGTTTGCCAATTTATAAGAAAATTGGATGGGAAGCTTGTCCCTGACGTATAGACGTCAATCAAGCCGCTACTTTTCTTGTAGATATTATATCTCTTTGTCTTTTCCTAATAATTGTGATTTGTTTTGTTGTTTTCTTTTATTTTCTCCGACAGGATCCAGACCTTTTTGACTATCACGATTTATATTACTGTTAAACTAATAATTGTCATTTGGCAGGTACTAGTGCTATTATTTTACTCACCCTTTTCAGGTGTTATAAATTCAACTCATCATTGTACTTTTGAAGACATCCAGGGTAAAACATGGAAGCCACTTCAAGAAGACGAATTGAAAACATCTGTGTGTTTTGTGGTACTAGTGTTGGTGTTAAACCATAATATGTAGCTGCAGCACATGATTTGGGTCGAGTATTAGCTGCAAGGAATATGCACTTAGTATATGGCGGTGGTAATCTTGGACTTATGGGGATCGTTTCAAAAGCCGTACAGGAAGGAGGCAGTCATGTCTTGGGAATCATCCTAAAACCCTTGGCGGAGGCAAATCTTATTGAACCATCAAACAGAGAGGAACTGATCGTGCCAGGTATGTCTGAACGATTGGTAGAAATGATTAACCGTGCTGATGCTTTTATTGCTTTGCCAGGTGGCTTGGGTACATTGGAAGAAATTTTTACAATGTTATCTTAGGCGAACCTGAACATACACCAGAAACTGCTTGGACTATACAACGTTGAAGGATTTTATGATTTTCTTTGTGTGTTTCTTGATGATACTCGAAGAAGAAATGGGTTCATGTCAAAACCTTTGAAAGAACTACTATTTACTGCCAGAACTGCTCCGGATCTAATTGACCAAATCTTAGCCTATGAACCACAGGTTGACCCTATCATTTCAAAGATAAATTGGTTCGAGGACGATCGTGGTAAGAGGCGAAGTGTTAATCTGGATCTTAACCTTTACTTTTCGTATAGAATTTCAGTTAACCAGGTATTATCTTCTAAACTCTTCTTCTACTGTTTAAGACATTGGGGACAATGTCTCATTTAGGTTTGGGGGAGGGAATTATTTGATTAGTATCTTCTTTTTAGTTCTGTGTTGTTTTTATTTTTAGTTCAAAATTTTTCGAAAAATACAAAAAAATTGAAAAATTTTCAAAAATTACAAAGATACTTTACGTTTTTGTGTTTTTATTTTGACTAAAAAAAGGTGAAATTGGTAAGAGATAGCTGAGTAAGGAGTTTCCACTCCTGAGACGTATCTCAAACCTATTTCGAAACAAGTTAATTTTTGTTTATTTCCTTTTAAATTATTTAATTTGTGAATTCTCCATAAAACTGACTAAAATGGATCTTCATATGCTCATTTAGAAGATATTATCAACATGCATTGTAACATATGGACATGAGCTATAATTGAAAAGCTTGTAATATTCAGTGCTCTAGTTTAATTGGAGGAAGCATCTCAAAAAGTGATGGAGTAAAAAAAAAATCTGAGATCCGAGTTATTAAGTCTGTAACGGTGTTTTAACACCTAGTGCCCTACAACCAACTGGTTTGGGAGTCACTGGCCCAAAGCTCGCTACATGGATCAAAGATGCTACAAAAATATATATATCTGAAGTTTGAGTAATTAAGTCCGTAGGGGTGTCTTAACACCTGGTGCCCTAAAGCCAACTAGTTTGGGAGTCACCGACCCAACACTCGTTACATAGATGGAAGATATTGTATATAAAAAATAATAATAAAAAAATAATAATAATAAAAAACATCAGAAAAAAATCAGAAAAATTATTCCATTGCCATAAAAAATGTGTGAAATCTGATAGAACTTTAGGACAAAAATATTACTCTCTTATTCAACTACACTTGTGACTGTTGTGGGCAAAAAATGAGATTGATTAATACTTTGTTGGCTATGTATATGGAGAATGGTAAATATAATCGGAGAATTTACTTATTCGGTAATTTAGAAGAAACAAAACAACTAGTAACTTGGAGTAGAAGTTTCATTGATTAGTCACTAACTTTCTTTATTCTTTTTTCTCTGTCTTTTTGCTTTTCTGTGCATTAGTTTTACTACCTTTTTACTTTTGTAAAATGTTGTGGGTATCATTGCTGTAAAGTCTCACAAGACTACAACTCGTCCACTGGGGACACCTATGGGTTTAAAGGCTTGTTGCATACGCTAAATGCAACCGTGGTCCCTACGAAAGCGGCATAGTTTAATTTTTTTGTTGTTGTTTTGCTCGAGGACTAGAAAAATATTAGGTTTGGGGGTGTGATGAGCGGAAAATATATCAATATTTACCGCTCCTTTAACGTAATATTTTGTTTAGTTTCTCAGGTTTGATAAACGTTTTGATGTTTTTTAGTTTATTTTGCAGATAAAATAATATCGGGTCTCAATGAAATCATTTAGGACGAAATATGGGTCAAATAAGGGCAATTATTGGACTTGATATTTTAATTTTGGAGATTGGAAACTTGAAAGGGTGTTTTTGACAAAGTGCAGTTTTGGAAATTCCAGTTTTGCACATCTGTCGTAGTTTGGGCATACATTTTTACTCCGATATCAGATTGATCTGATTCAAGTTACAGATTAAAGAAGACTCAAAGATCTACAACTTTGAAAGACAAAATATTTTCGAATTCTGAAGATTTCATGACCGAAATTGATGAACCATCCAGAAGTGTGTTGTTGTGTGTAATTATTAAAGTCATTTTCAATCATTTTCAAATCAAATAAATAAATTAATAAATAAATAATAAAATTATCAAATCCCACCAAACATGATAAGCAATTAGTGGAGCAATTAATAATGGATTGGGTGGAGTAATTAGTGGAGAAATTAATAATGGATTTGGTGGAGAATTTGATGGATGATTTGATGGAGGCAAAATTTTGCCTATAAATGACAAGCCATTTCATTTGTAAAACTCATACTTTCTTCTTTGAAATTCCTAAAAATAAATAAGAAGATTGTATCTTGTTTGTTTATTTACAGCTTTTAGTAATTAATTTCCGCTTTCGCACTTTCTTTTCTTTATTTTTCAGTTTTTACTTTCCGCAATTTACTTTTACGCACAATCTTTTCCTTTTTTACTTTTGCAGTTTTTATTTTTCAAGCAATGAGAGGTAATTCCCCTTTGCTGGGGTGAAAAGTAAAGCTTTTATTATTGCTATTTAGATTAATCTCTTAATTATAATAAATAACCTATTTAAAACTTGACTTAATGAGGATACCGATATATTGGCCGGTTGGTAATTAATTATAAATTGTTTTAACCTTACTAAGTATGGATACCGCCTGGTGGTCGGTTGGTATTAATTATTAATTTGACTTAATCAGGATACCGCCTTTATGGCTGGTTGGTAATTATCACTTAAAGTTAATATATTATATTAAGGAGATATCTAAAATAGTAGTAATAAAAGTTGATCCTCTACCCCCAGCATTTTCTTATGTACTTTTACTTATTTAATTTCAGTAATTTACTTTTCAGCAATTTACTCTTCAGCAATTTACTTTCAGTAATTTACTTTTTTTTTTTACTTTTACTTTTACTTTTACTTTTACTTTTTTTTTTACTTTTCAGTAATTTACTTTTTAGTATTTAATTTTCAGTATTTTACTTTATGTCTTTTATTTTATTTAATTTTTTATTACCAGTAAATGTGTCGTAACTAAGCCAGTTATCTGGGGTTGTGATGAAATCCAATATCACCGGTTTATAAGGGGTTAGTTATAGCTGGGTAATATAAAAGTTTATTTATTGAGTCTTAATCTTAATATTTTTTATTAACTGGCCATAATAAAATTGATTAGGTAAACTTAAAATGAACTTGGAAAAGGGATTTTAGGTTAAAGACCTTAAACTCAATAGCCCACGATCTTCCTTGAGGATATAGATAACCCTTTAATAGATTTCCTTACAGGATAGGAATATACCTGTCGGGCGGGGGTAGCCATAATTGGAACTTAAACTTAATGAATCCAGGTAATTTGGTTGACATAGACATATGGTTCAATTGGGTTATACTGGGTATTTGTAATCGACCATCGGAAGAGGCTTTTATATAATTTAGTGTTCCAGGTTAATAAATTAATATATTACCCAACTGTAAGATAACCACTTCATCTTTAATAGATATTGGAAGGATTCAAAACCCTGGATAGTTTTATAAATTTGAATTTTCTTCAATCTACTTTCAAGAAATTTTATTTACTTGTTTTAAGTTTTAAAGTAACCACTCAATCAAACAATCAATCTATTAGATACTTGTAAATATTTGACCTCATAAAAAATTAATAGCAAAGGTTTTAAGTCCTCGTGTGATCGATACTTTTTATACTACTTGAACGATACGTGCGCTTGCGTTATACGCGGTGTGATTACGCACGGTCAGTTCCTATTTTTACTGGTAGATCGGTTTGCTTTGCTTTAAATGTTCCGTCTGTGTTTTTCCTACAAAAAATAACACACAAAATAAAAAATGCTAGAAAAGATGTACACAAAATATGAAAATAGAAATTTAAAGAAAAAAAATAAAAAATTGCATGGGTTGCCTCCCCATAGCGCTAAATTTAATGTCTTCAGCCAGACGTGATTGAAGATCATCCTTTAAGTAGGCTTCAGTGTGGTTTGGACGTCCTGGAAATGACAATGCCATGTGCGTTGCTTTTCCATCGTCTTTTCCAAAAATGAGGTGGCCAAAAGGATTTTGTCTGATGCAGTGCTCGTGCCAACGTCTTACACCTTATAGCTCTGTGCAGTTCTGAAAGGAAAGAAATAAAATCTGGAGGTCTCGTATGGTGCTTTACTTTGAATGGTTGTATCATTCTTTCAAGCTTCTCGGCGGTGTAATCGATATATACTCCCCAATGTTGTGATGTCTCAATTGGTTTCACGAGATTCTCATTATACTCCAATATTTGCTCTTGTATTTGCCATGCATCTTGTTCCACCATTTCTACACATATGTATTTTAAAATTTCTGCATTCAGCTCTTCATCTTACATTTGCGTAATGCATGCTCCATAATTGTCAACCTGAGGATATAAAGATATGTCTATCTGTAGGCCTTCATCCTCTATGGTTGGTATGAACGGTTCGGGTAACTCTTCTGCTTGTTTCTCTTCAAAAATGCAATCAGCAACTAGAGAATCATCCAGATCAAATTGAAATTCTGCTTGTTCGGCCTCCTAAACTGATACCTCTGACTCTTGATACTGCTCTGCCTCTTCCATTGTTAAGGTGTCATCATAAAATCTTTGGTACTCGAAGGCTTCATCAGTGTCATCTAAAAATGCTCCGTGAGGTATGTAGCTCCGGTTTTCTATTAGTTGTCTCACTTGATCTGTCATTCTCTGTATGGTTGCTGGTTGACTCTGAAATTTTGCATTAAGTTAGCCTCCCGTTTCATAAACATATCCAACGATTTTTCGAACATATTAGTAAATTGTTCATCATGTTTCTTGAGCATGTCCATCAACTGTTCTACCACTAACGGTTTTGGTTCTTGAAGATCATATGTTGATGATGAATCAGATGGAAAATATAATTTAGTTAGATATGATGGTTCTGTGTATGAACATTTCTGATAATTCTGCCACCCTGAGTTGTAGTTGAATATGAAATGATCGCTAGGGTGCTCACCATCACATACCTCACATCTTATTATTCTATCTTGAAATGATTGAGCAAATGTTGTGTTATTTCTCTCTGACATCTATTGATAGTGGTTGGGCTGGACAACAAGCCTCAGAAAACAAGACTGCGTCTCCCAGATATGAGGTGTCTCCTTATCTTTTAAATCTCGTAATGCTTCCATTGCCCAATAAGGATCCACTTCAACCACCTGAAATAAAAGAAACAAATAAAAATTAAAAGATAAAAATAAAAATAAAGAAAATTAGATACAAGTAAAGTAAATTGCTTCAGAATTAATAACATAAGAAAAATAAGTCCCCGGAAACGGCGCCAAAAACTTGATCGGTGAAATCATACACGTTACGCAAACACATGTATCGCTCAAGTAGTAAGAAAATATCTATCCCACGAGGAATTAATTTCTACAATTATTAATTATATACGCTATTTATTTATATGTATCTAATTGAGGTAGGAAGGAATTGGTTGTTGGTTGAAGATGGATTTGTGTAAGATAAATAGATACAAAGAAAATACAAAAGAAAATAATAAAACACAAAACATCTAGGGTTGTGATTCCGCCCAATATTACTCTAATGATGAATTGATTCTCCTATACATGTGTAATATATCAGTTGTTAACCTGGAACACGAAGATATGCAAAAGCCTCTGTCGATGATCGAATGTAAACACCCAAAGTAACACAATTAACTATATGTCTATGTTAACCAAGAAACCCTGAATTCATTAAGTTCAAGTTCCAATTGTGGCTACCCACGCCCGACAGATATATGTCTATTCTGGAAGGAAATCTCTAAGGTGAGATCGTGAGCTATTGAATCTAAGGCTGAAACCTAAAATCCCTTCGTCAAGTTCATTTTAGGTTTACCACATCAATCTTATTGGTGATTAGGCAACAAGAAGCATTAAGGTTAAGATTCAATAAACAAGCCAAAATATCACACATTATATAAGACAATCAATTTTTAAACTCATGAATATTGTGCTTCATCATTTCCCTAGAATAAAAATAAAATGCTGGGGTTGGGGGATCCATCTTTAATATTTCAAACCTAGGAATCTCACTTTATTATAATATAGAAATTGTCAGTTTTACCCGATTAATTAAGTCTAACCAGCCATAAAGTCGGTGTTATTATTTGTCCATAAACCAACCATATAGGTGGTAATCATCTGTCACCTAAAGACCGACCATATAGGCGGTGTCACAATATGTCAAATAAATAAAACCAGCCATATAGGCGGTATCAATATTAATCCATATTATTAATTTAATTTCTATATTATAATATAGGTGAGATTAACCTAGATTATCATATTAAAGGTTTCACCATTCCCCAGCAGAAATTAATTACTAAACATAAAAGAAAGTAAAAACACACAAACTATTATTACTAAAAATAAAAATACATAATTTAAATATAGAAAATAAACACACAAGATACAATCCTTAAGTTCCTTAATAAAAACCTGAAGGAAAGTATGAAATAGAAAATGAAGTTATGGCTTCAATTTATAGGCAAAGAAAATGCTTCCACCAATTTCTCCACCAAACACTCCACTAAACGTGCCACCAAACATGCCGCCAAACATGCCACCAAACACTCCATAAAATCCTCCACCAAGCATGTTTGGTGGAAGTTTGACAATTGTAAATTGTCATTTTCATTTTTTTTTTGTTTTTGATAGTGATTTTAATAATTACATGATGAGCCGAAAATATATCAATATTTACCGCCATTTTTACCTAATATTTTGTTTAGTTTCTCGGGTTTGATGAATGTTTTGATGTGATTTTATATATTTTGTAGATAAATAAAGTACCGGGACTTAATGGAATCAACTCGGGGCTAAAACAATGAAAATCGGAGTAAAAAATGGCGAAAACAGAAATTATTCGCGTCACGAAGTAAAGTTTCAGAAATTTCAGTTTTGCGCAACTGTCGTAATTTTAGCATAACGTTTTACTTCGATATCGGGGTGAGGTGATTCAAGTTGCAGATTAAAGAAGACTCAAAGATCTATACCTTTGAAGAATAAAATAATTTCGAATTCCAAAGATTTCATGACCGAAATTGATGAACAATCCGAAATTATGTTATGTTTAATTACAAAAGCCATGTTTGGTGGAGTGTTTGGTGGAGCAATTGGTGGAAGCCTTTAGATTTTCCTATAAATACCAAGCCATTTCATTTGTAATTCTCATGCTTTCCTTACGTTTTTGTAAGGAATTTAAGGATTGCATCTTTTTTGTTTTTATTTTCAGTATTTAATTTATGCATTTTTATTTTCAGTAATAGTAGTAGTTTATTTTATTTTATTTTATGTTTAGTAGTTAAATTTTTGCTAGGGGAAGGGTGAAACTTTATTATTTTATTTTAGATTAATCTCCCTTAATTATAATACGGAAATTATAATTTAACATAAAAAGTTATATCGCCTTAATGGCTGGTTTTATTTATTTGACATAATTTGACACCGCCTATATGGCCACTCTTTATGTGACAGATGATTACCGCCTATATGGCTGGTTTATGGACAAATAATGATACCGCCTTTATGGTCGGTCGGACTTAATTAAAATTTGACTTAATGAGGATACTGCATATATGGCTCATTGGTAATATCACTGATAAATTCTATATTATAGTAAGGGAGATTTCTAAATTAGAAATAGTAAATGTGGATCCCCAACCCTCTATCATTTTATTTTTATTCTAGGGAAATGATGAAACACAATATTCACATGCTTAATAATTGATTTAATTATATATTGGGTAATTCTTTAGTTTGTTTATTGAATCTTAAGCTTAATGCTTCTTGTTGCCTGATCACCAATAAGATTGATGTGGTAAACTTAAAATGAACTTGGAAAAGGGATTTTAGGTTTCTACCTTAGATTCAATAGCTCACGATCTTCCTTGAGGATAGATAACCCTTTAATAGATTTTCTTACAGGATTGGAATATACCTGTCGGGCGGGGGTAGCCATAATTGGAACTTGAACTTAATGAATTCATGTAACTGAATTAACATAGGAATATGATTAATTGGGTTATTTTGGGTATTTGCATCTGACCATCGGAAGAGGCTTTTGTATATCTTCGTGTTCCAGGTTAGCAAACTAATTTATTACACATATATAAGAGAATCAATTCATCATTAGAATAATATTGTGTGGAATCACAACCCTAGATTTTTTTGTCTTTTATTTATTTTTTCTTTGAATTTTCTTTTGTCTTTATTTATTTATTTAGCAAATCCACATTCAACCGACCAAAAGCAATCAATCTTTTCTCCCTTTAATTAGATACCTGTAAATAAATAGTATCAATAATTAATAACAACATTAGAAATAAGTCCTCGTGGGATCGATATTTTTATACTACTTGAACGATACGTGTGTTTGCGTTATACGCGTGTGATTACGCACCGGTCAAGTTTTTGGCGCCGTTGCCGGGGACTTATATTTCTTGACTTGTTAATTTTGAAGCTATTTATTTTACTTGTATCTAATTTTCTTTTTATCTGTAATTTTTATTTCCTTCTTTTATTTTTCAGGTGGTTGACATAGATCTTTATTGGGAGATAGAAAGATTACGAGCTTTACTAGAAGAAGATACACCTCAAATCATGGAGCAACAGTCTGGTTTTCTGAGGCATGTTGTCCACTCCAACAACTATTACTGGATGCCAGGACCAAGCAATACTATATTTGCTCAACAGAACGCAATGGGGAGATGTGAAATATATGATGGCAACCATCCGAGCGATCAATGCATTTACCTTTCAGGACGGCAGAATTATCGGAATTATTCAAGGTACGAAGAACCAACATATTTCACAAAACCATAATTTCCATCTTATCCACCATCCACCTACGATCTTCATCAAGAACCAGAACCATCAGAGGAAGATCAGGTGATCGTCATGCTCAAAGATTGGTTCAAGAAACAAGATGAAAAGTTAGATGTAATGGTTGAAATGTTTCAGAATCAAATATAGGACCAAACATCAACTTTACAAAGAATAACAGATCAAGTGAGACGATTAACAGAAAACCTGAATTACATATCTCACGGAGGAAATGAAACTGATGAAACCTTCGAGTACCCAGAGTTTCACGATGACACCTTAAAAGGAGAAGATGCTGAGCAATATCAAGAACCAGAGGTATCAGTTCAGGAGCCCAAACCAGCAAAGACTCAGTTTGATTTTTATTATTCAGATTCTGATGAGGATGATGAAATAGAGCTGTTTGTGCCAACAAAAATTTAGGATGAAATTCTGTATCCTCAAAATGAAGATCTTGGAGCTTCTATTGCACTAATGTTTGAAGAAGATCTACCTGAGCCAGTGACATCATTCTCAGAGGATGAAGACCTAAAATCTGACATCTCTTTACATCCTCATGTTGATACTTATGGAGCATACATTTCACAAATGAAAAATGAAGAATTGAATGCGGAAATCCTAAAATACATCTGTGAAGAAAAGGTGGAACAAGAAGTAGAGCAAATGAAGGAGCAAATGACTGACCATATTGAAGATCTTGGGCATTCAGGAGAAACATCACTGTTTTGGGGAGTACAACTCAGAGACATCACCCAGAAGCTTGACATAATGGAACTCCCATTCCAAGTCAAGCACCATACAAGACCTCCTGATTTTCTTTCTTTCTTTTCAGGAACCACTGGAGCGACAAAGATCAAAAAGGTGGCACGAGCACTGAATGAGACAAAACTCTTTTTGCCACTTTACAGTTGGAAGAAACCATTCAAAAGCAACGCACATGGGATTGTCTTTAATCGGACATCCAAGACAACGCTGAAACCTCCTTGACAGATCGATTTCAGTCACGTCTGGCTGAAGACGAAAAATTTAGCGCTAGCAAGGAGGCAACCCATGCAATTTGTTTTAATGTATATTTTTATATTTTGTGTATATATGTTGTATAGTTTTTAATTTTGTGTGTTATTTTTTTAGGGAAAGGCACAAACGAAGCATTTAAGGAGGAATGGTGTTTGGCATTTACAAAGATGAGATTTAAGTCATTAGTGATGGCTGAGTAAGGAATGGACTCTTGAGACGCATCTTAATGGATTTATATACTAAACGAGTGGCGTATTGCGTACACAATTCCGTTGCCTTAATAATTGCTTTGATTTGCTTTTCTTTTGTTATTTTCTTTTATTTTCACCGACAAGAACTATACTTTTTGACTTTCACGATTTATTTTAACATTCATTGTCATTTGACAAGTACTAGTGCTATTATTACTCACCCTTTTCAGGATCTATAAATTCAGCGCGTCATTCTTCTCTTATATATATTCAGATAAAAATCCAGATAAGAGAGAAATGGAAATCACTTCCAAGCGACGAGTCACTCATATCTGTTTGTTTTGTGGATCTAACTCTGGGACCAAACCAGAATTTATGGAGGCCGCAAAGGAATTGGGGAGAGTTATTGCTGAACGAAACATGCACTTGGTATATGGCGGTGGCAATCTTGGTTTAATGGGATGTGTTTCAAAAACTGTGCAAGAAGGTGGAAGCCATGTTTTGGGGATCATTCCAAAACCATTAGCAAAGACAAACCTCATCGGAGATTCAAACGGAGAGGAATGCATTGTCTCAGGCATGTTTGAACAAATCATTGAAATGCTCAATCACGCTGACGCCTTCATTGCTCTACCAGGCGGGCTAGGCACGTTGGAAGAAATATTCACAGTAGCATCATTGGCAAATTTGAACATCCAACAGAAACCTATTGTACTATTTAAAGTGAATGGATTTTTCGATTTTCTTTTTGTCTTTCTTGCAGATGCTAACAAACTTGGGCTTATCTCTAAACCGGTAAAAGATATATTCCTAACAGCGAGAAAAGCCGATGAATTAATTAACCAACTCTTACCCTATAAACCAAAAATATACCTCATTGTTTCCAAGTTGAACTGGTCTGATAACGATAGTGGAAAGAGGAGTATATTGGATTTAGATCTTAATCTGTAATTTTGTAAAGCATCAATTGTCAAATTCGCGCTAACCAGATGCAATCTTCTAAACTCTTCTTCTACTTTTTAAAACATTGGGGAAAATATCTCATTTAGGTTTGGGGGAGGGAATAGTTGACTAGTATCTTGTTTTTATTGTTATTTATATTTTTAGTCGAAAATTTTTCGAAAAAGCCAAAAAATTGAAAACTTTTACAAAAATCAAAAAAATAATTTGTTTTTTTTTTATGTTTTTAATTTGATTAATTAGGTGAAATTGGTGTGAGATAGATGTGTAAGGAATTTCCACTCCTGAGACGTATCTCAACCTATTTCGGAACAAGTTAATTTTTATTTATTTCCTTCTGAATTATTTAATTTGTGAATTCTCCATAAAATTGGCTAAAATGGATCTTTATATGCTCAGTTGATAGGTATTATCAACATACATGGTAACATACGGACATGAGAAGTAATTGACGAGTTTGTAATATTCAGTGCTCTAGTTTAATTGGAGGAAGATGTTAGGTTTCTACTATAGTCCCAAGATCATTCAAGCAATGAAAAATATGTCAATACAATAAAGAAGTATGGCGGAATCATACTTACAATGATCGGATTTGCGATGCGATGAACACAAAAATTTTCCTCCTCCATAGAAGCTCTCGGCCAAGCCAATAATTTGTGCTCCTTTGATTTTCGGTCAACCTCCATTTGAGTGCTCCAAGCTCCAAGCTTTGTAAATGGATTCCATGCTCAAGGGTTTGTTTCCCTATCACCATTGAATGACCCTTTAGTGTGCTAGCACTTGGAAAATTTGCCACAAAATTTCCCTTAAGCTTATCTTTGCTCACGACATTGAAGTAAAAAAATAGAGAGAAAATTGGCACCAAGGTCGAATTGGAGATGAGTGGAGAGAGAGATGAATTTCAAGTGTTGGTTGTGTTTGATTTCAAAAATCAAATAGATATTACTTTTTCCAAAAAATTGTATAAGGCATTTAAGCCTTCCAACCACCACCATCAATCATAAAAAGTGACAAGCATCACATCACTCAAAGTGATGTGACTTCCATCACAAGAATGACTAATGATGTGACGCGTGATGTGACTTGTGGGCCGCACTTAATTCGAAATACGAGTGGGCCCGCAAACACTCATGGGCTCGGGTTCGCTAATTCCGTATTAAAAAATTTTCCGTTGCGACGTAATTAAATCAAATTTAATTAAATAATTATGCCTAGCAAAATTACTATTCACGTTGCTAGCGAATTAACTGTAAATTAACTCGTTCGCCCGAATTAAAATCCAATTTTAATTCCGCGTCGAAATCTAATTTCGTATAATATATCGAATATATTATTTTATCGATTAATTCCAAATTAATCGTTCTCTCTCTTTAATAATATTTTATCCCATATAAAATATCTCTGTAATTAATCCCAGATTAATTTTCTCTCTCTAATAATTAATCCCAGATTAATTATGTGTGAGTCATACGTCATTGGTGAATCTTTGGGAAGTGACCCATGAGATCCCCGGTTATGTTGGCAGTAAATCCGATCGCCGAACTATCCGAACACGTACGTACCTAGTACTACATTTTTACCGATTTACAAGACATGGTTGCTTCTAGCAAAGCACCGTGCCTACCCAATTCTCCAGAAATATTATTAAAGGAATATGTAATCTATATCAGGCATAGTATACGTAGTACTGCGTATTGCGATCAAGTATCAGATGTCACGTGCTAGGCCTAGGGCTGGAATTGTGTTTGCCCCGTACGAAGCACATGTTGTATCTCTGGTAACTAGTCTCTATAATCGGATAATCATGACCTAGTCATATTATCCCGATGACAGCAGTACTAAAGAGTACTAGTTCCATATGCTATGTGAACATCACCTCCACTATGACTGAAGTGATACTTCGATCTTGACATCACACCCAATACACTACGATTCTCAATATACCCAGAAGAGGCGTACACAGAAGTGGTTAAAGCCCTGGACGACGAAAACCAAAGTATATTGATTGTCGCAAGTATTAGCGGTGCAAGTCTCAGGTTAAGACCAAATACACCTACCCTGATTCGGACTTCCATAGACACAAAGTCATACTACCAATGGAATTATGAGGGGTCTATCCAGAGCGAAGTTGTTTCCGTACCATCTGTAAACACAACTCCTATTGCACTTACATAAATATCCAATACTTAAATATATGAGAACTATACCGTTATGCTCCAATAACACGCACAAGTGCAATACTAGTCTATTTCGCATTATCGATGTCCAATCTCGATAATACTCCGACTAGGGATGTTTTAATGATTAAACCTTCATGGATTGATATTGTCTCATATCTTATCAATCTGGAACTAATCATATGGACTTTTATCATTTATATATCCCGGTAATCTAATTACAAATGATAAAAGAGCAATTTCCTTTGTCACATAGTTAATTTGTACAACAACACCATGATTTGTACAAATAGTGATGCTATGGGTCTTAATTGTCCAACAGAAGGATCTAAAAAAAGCGATGGGATAAAAAAAAGAGAAAAAAAAATATGAAAAAGAAATCTGAGATCCGAGTTATTAAGTCTGTAGGGGTGTTTTAACACCTAGTGCCCTAAAGCCAACTGGTTTGGGAGTCACTTGCTCAAAGCTCGCTACATGGATCGAAGATGTTGCAAAATATATATATATATATATATATATATATATATATATATATATCTGAAGTCTGAGTAATTAAGTCTGTAAGGGTGTCTTAACACCTAGTGCCCTAAAGCCAACTGGTTGGGGAGTCACTGACGCAAAGCTAGATTTTTGTGTACACTATTGACTTGGATAAGAAGTTTCACCTGTTTAGTCACTAACTTCTTTATTCGGTAATTTAGAAATAAACAAAACAATTATTGACTTGGATAATAAGTTTCACCTGTTTAGTCACTAACTTCTTTATTCTATTTTCTCTTGTCTCTTTGCTTTTGTGTGCATTAGTTTTACTATCTTTTTATTTTTATCAAATGTTTGTGGGTATCGTTGCTGTAAGCCATCACGAGACTACAACTCGTCCACTAGGGACACCTAGGGGTTAAAGGCTTGTTGCATATGCTAAATGCAACTGTGATCCCTACGAAAGTGGCATAGTTTACTTTTAATTATTTTTTGTATTTTATTTTATTGTTTTGCTCGAGGACTAGTAAAATGTTAGGTTTGGGGTGTGATGAGCGGAAAATATATCAATATTTACCGCCCTTTTTACCTATTATTTTGTTTAGTTTCTCGAGTTTGATGAATGTTTTGATGTATTTTTATATGTCTTATAGATAAATAAAGTATCAGGACTTAATGGAATCAACTCGGGGCTAAAACGATGAAAATCAGAGCAAAAAATGGCAAAAACAGAAATTATTCGCTTCACGAAGTAAAGTTTCGGAAATTTCAGTTTTGCGTAAATGTCATATTTTGAGCATAACGTGTTACTCCGATATCGGATTGAGGCGATTCAAGTTACAGATTAAAGAAAACACAAAGATCTACAACGTTGAAGAATAAAATAATTTCGAATTCCGAAGATTTCATGACTGAAATTAATGAACAATCCGAAATTATGTTATGTTTAATTACAAAAGTCATTATCAAAAATATAAAAATTTGTCAAACTTCCACCAAACATGCAAGCATGTTTGGTGCCTTATTTGGTGGAGTGTTTGGTGGAGTGTTTGGTAGAGCAATTGGTGGAGCAATTGGTGGAGAAATTGGTGGAAGCCTTTAGATTTTCCTATAAATACCAAGCCATTTCATTTGTAATTCTCATGCTTTCCTTAGGTTTTTGTAAGGAATTTAAGGATTGTATCTTGTTTGTATTTATTTTCAGTATTTAATTTATGCATTTTTATTTTCAGTAATAGTAGTAGTTTATTTTATTTTATTTTCTTTTATGTTTAGTAGTTAAATTTCTGCTGGGGGAATGGTGAAACTTTTATTATTTTAGTTTAGATTAATCTCCCTTAATTATATTATGGAAATTATAATTTAACATAAAAGGTTATACCGCCTTAATGGCTAGTTTTATTTATTTGACATAATGTGACACAACAAATATAGCCAGTCTTTATGTGACAGATGATTACCGCCTATATGGCTGGTTTATGGACAAATAATGATACCGCCTTTATGGTCGGTCGGACTTAATTAAAATCTGACTTAATGAGGATACCGCATATATGGATGGTTGGTAATATCACTGATAAATTCTATATTATAGTAAGAGATATTTCTAAATTAGAAATAGTAAATGTGGATCTCCAAACCCCAACATTTTATTTTTATTATAGGAAAGTGATGAAACACAATATTCATATGCTAAATAATTGATTTAATTATATATTGGGAAATTATTTAGTTTGTTTATTGAATCTTAAGCTTAATGCTTCTTGTTGCCTGATCACCAATAAGATTAATGTGGTAAACTTAAAATGTACTTGGAAAAGGGACTTTAGGTTTCTACCTTAGATTCAATAGCTCACGATCTTCCTTGAGGATAGAAACCCTTTAATAAATTTCCTTACATGATAGGAATATACCTGTCGGGTGGGGGTAGCTATAATTGGAACTTGAACTTAATGAACTCAGGTAACTTGATTAACATAGAAATATGATTCATTGGGTTATTTTGGGTATTTGCATCTGACCATCGGAAGAGGCTTTTGTATATCTTCGTGTTCCAGGTTAGCAAACTAATTTATTACACATATATAAGAGAATCAATTCATCATTAGAATAATATTGCGTGGAATCACAACCCTAGATTTTTGTGTCTTTTATTTATTTTTCCTTTGTATTTTCTTTTGTCATTATTTATTTATTTAGCAAATCAACATTTAACCAACCAAAAGCAATCAATCACTTCTCCATTTAATTAGATACCTGTAAATAAATAGTATCAATAATTAATAACAACAGTAGAAATTAAGTCCTCGTGGGATCGATATTTTTATACTACTTGAACGATACGTGCGCTTGCGTTATACGCATTTGATTACGCATCACTCATTACACATAACAAACTTTGGATTTTTCATCACTGTTGATCACTCTCATCCTCAATAATTTGTGCACTCAAAGCACGCTTGACAACTAATGACAAGTTATCTAGCGGGTATGCAACTCTCTATCTGTCACTAGTATCCTCAATCTCAGGTTCATCATCATCAACCTAAACCTCATTGTTGGTAGGATGTACCTCACTACTCTTCTTATCAATCACTAAGACGTGTCTATTGGGACCCTGTGAAACATAGTGTCTTTTTCCCAAACACTTGAAACACTTGACGTCCTTAGTATTTGGTGTTGTACTTTCAGGTTTCGGTCTAGCCTTGCTCGGTTCTGCAACATCTTTACCCTTGACACTAGGTTCGGCCATTGACTTGTTAAAGCCTCAATCCCACCGATCATTAGAATTCATTTCCCCTTCCATGCATGAGTAGTCTTAGTACCAAAACAGGATATAGACTTCTTCTTGAATTACCTCTCTACCTTGATACTCATGTGAAGCATATCCTCCGAACCAACATAATGATTCAACTGTTGGAAATCTCTCTGTTCAAGCCCCCTAGAAATCGTGTCATAGTAGCCTATGTATCCTCCATTGCATTCGCTCAAATCATGGCAACCTCCTTCTCAATATAGTAATTATGTACACTTTTGGCTCCCTGATAAAAATGATGTAGTTTATGATATAACTCTTAGTAATAATGGCTGGGTGATGACCGGAAAATATATCAATATTTACCGCCCCTTTTACTTAATATTTTGTTTAGTTTCTCGGGTTTGATGAACGTTTTGATGTGTTTTAGTTTATTTTGCAGAAATAATAATATTGGGAAACAATGAAATCATTTAGGACGAAATGTCGATCAAATAAGAGAAAAAATTGGACTTGACATATTAATTTTGGAGATTGGAAACTTGAAAGGGCGTTTTAACGAAGTGCAGTTTTGGAAATTCCAATTTTGCGCATCTGTCGTAATTTAGGCATAACTCTTTACTCCGATATTGGATTGAGCTGATTCAAGTTCCAGATTAAATAAGACTCAAATATCTACAACTCTGAAAGACAAAATAATTTCGAATTCTGAAGATTTCATGCCCGAAATTGATGAACCATCCAGAAGTGTGTTGTGTGTAATTATTAAAGTCGTTTTCAATCATTTTCAAAGCAAAAAAATAAATTAATAAATAAATAATAAAAATTATCAAATCACCACCAAACATGATAAGCAATTAGTGGAGCAATTAATAATGGATTCGGTGGAGCAATTAGTGGAGCAATTAACAATGGATTTGGTGGATGATTTGATGGAGGTAGAATTTTGCCTATAAATACCAAGCCATTTCATTTGTAAATTCATACTTTCTTCTAAGGAATTCTTTAAGAATACTAAGAAGATTGTATATTGTTTGTTTATTTACAGCTTTCAGTAATTAATTTTCGCTTTCGCACTTTATTTTCTTTAGTTTTCAGTTTTTACTTTCCGCAATTTACTTTTACGCACAATATTTTTCTTTCTTTAATTTTCAGTTTTTACTTTTTAGTAATGAGGAGGTAACCCCCATTTGCTGGGGTAAAAGATAAAACTTTTATTACTAATATTTAGATTAATCTCCCTTAATTATAATAGATAAACTAGTTAAAACCTGACTTAACGAGGATACCGCCATATTGGTCGGTTGGTAATTATTTAAATTGGTTTTAACCTGACTAAACTGGATACCGCCTGATTGGTCGGTTGGTAATTAATTATTAATTTGACTTAATCTGGATACCGCCTATATGGCTGGTTGGTAATTATCATGCAAAGTTAATATATTATATTAAGGGAGATATCTAAAATAGAAGTAATAAAAGTGGATCATTTTACCTCAGCATTTTCTATTATTGTACTTTTACTTTATTTACTTTTCAGCAATTTACTTTGAGCATTTACTTTTCAGCAATTTACTTTGAGCATTTACTTTTCAGCAATTTACTTTCAGCATTTACTTTTCAGCAATTTACTTTCAGCAATTTACTTTCCGTCACTTACTTTTCAGCAATTTACTTTTCAGCATTTTTACTTTATGTCTTTTATTTTATTTAAGTTTTTACTACCCGTAAATATGTGTTGAACTAAGCCAGATATCTGGGGTTGTGATGAAATCCAATATCACCAGTTTATAAGGGGTTATTTTATAGTTTGGGTAATTTAAAGGTTTACTTATTTAGTCTTAGTCTTAAGCTTAATGCTTCTTGTTGTCTGATCACCAATAAGATTGATGTGGTAAATCTAAAATAAACTTGACAAAGAAATTTTAGGTTTCAGCCTTAGACTTAATAGCCCACGATCTTCCTTGAGGATAGATAACCCTTTAATAGATTTTCTTACAGGATAGACATATACCTGTCGGGTGGGGGTAGCCATAATTGGAACTTAAACTTAATGAATCCAGATAATTTGGTTGACATAGACAATGGTTCAATTGGGTTAAACTGGGTATTTGCGTCTGACCATCGACAGAGGCTTTTGCATAATTTAGTGTTCCAGGTTAGTAAACCGATTTATTACACAACCATGAAATACCCACTTCATCTTTTAAAAAATATTAGAAAGATTCACAACCCTAGATATTTGAGTCTTTTGTTATTTTCCTTAGTATTTTCTTTTGTTTATTTTATTTATTTTAATTAAGGAAAACCACATTCAACCAACCAATCAAACAATCATTCTCTTCTCCCTATAATTAGATACCTGTAAATAAATAGTATCAATAATTAATAACAACAGTAGGAATTAAGTCCTCGTGGGATCGATATTTTTATACTGCTTGAACGATACGTGCGCTTGCGTTATACGTGTGTGTTTACGCCGGTCACTGGGTATAAACCATTTCCTTATGAGACCTTCAAGTTTTTCCCATGTCTGAACTGGTCACTCATAATTCCTCTTCTGTTGGTGACAATATGATCCCACCAAATCATCACATAATCAGTGAATTCCATGGCTACCAGATTGATCTTTTTCTCATCAGAGTTATTATGACAATTGAAAATCAACTCGATTTTCTTCTCCCACTCCAAATACGCTTCTGGATTATTCTTGCCCTAGAAGTTTGGTATCTTGATCTTGATGCTGCTCAAATAACCATCAATATCACCATGTCAACCATAACCTCTCATGTCATAATCCTCAAGTCTATCATCAAATCTTCTATGTCTATCAAACCTTTTATCTCTTTTATCATGCCTCTCCTCTTACCTATGATTTATTGGCCTATACATATCTTCCTTTTCAACAGAGTCTTCCAAATCATCAAAACCATTAGGAACATTCTCGACTTCATCCTCCTCTAGTGATACTCGAGGAGATGGAACTTACCGCGGTGGCACAATCTGCGGTGGTGGTACTCTTAGAACACTGCCTCTCTGTACACTATCAATGCTCTTTGACAACCCCTCTAATGTAGTATTCATATTCTCCATCATATCTATAAACTTTCTATTCTAAAGCCTCAAGCTTCTCATCCACTGTCAAACTAGTACCTGCCATCTCAAAGCTTCAACAAACAGATTAGAAAGTAACAAATATGTGAACACAATTATATAACCTCACAATATCACACGCTCATGTGTTTGCACTCGAATACATATCAATCTACTCCACTCGTGTTTGTACTCAATACAATGTGAATATGACTTACCATAGAAGCTCACAACAATGTGTAATCTTCAAGCTAGCATAAATAACAAGAAACTAATATAGGGCAAACGGAGTAATGCGAGTAAGAATTAGAAAATACATAAACTCAATTCAAAGAAAACTTAATGCTAGAATACTTGGAATAAGGGAATCACAAACTAGCACAATAACCAAACAAGCATGCAAACAATTGCGGACGTATGCAAATTCGAACGGAAATTTGGTGCCTCAATAGAAATTTTGATGAATTATCATTCACAAACACCCAAATACTAATCTGGAACCAACCCAATTCAATCAAATTTTAAAACTTTTTTACTTTTTTTTTTGCTCTTCAGGTCACTGAGCACATGAAAAAAATTCTAGGTGTTGATCGATTTAGAGTCCGGTATGGGACCGATATGATTGCTTCCATTCTAGTTGCTATGTTTAACTCACAGGTTAACCGGTTTGAATGCCGGTATGGAGACTGGTATGGACTAGCCTGGTTCTAGTAGCTATGTTTTAGAACAAATGGACTGGTATAGTGTTCGGTATAGGACCACTATGAAACTAGCCTGGTTTCGGTAGATATGTATTCCCTAGGTAGACCGGTAAGCAGACCGGTGTGGTTCTTCCCAGATCCAATAGTTGTTTCAAGTGTGTTTATGACCAGTATTGAGACCGGTATGTTTTCTTCCTGGTTCCAAAAGTTGTGTCAAGTGTGTTTTCACACCGATATTCCGGCATAAGGCTGGTATGCTGGTCACAGACGAATCAAAAAAGGCAAAAATACTTAAGAAACACACAAACCAACAAAACTAAGAATCAAGATGAACAAGTATCTTTTTACTATAAGGTAAGTATGTTAACTAAAAAGAAAAAAATACAAAAGGACAGAGGCATACCCCAGACAACTAGAGAGGAAAAAGCTACAAAGGAAACAAGAACATCAAAATATATCATCAGACAAATGCCAAGAAATGTGGAGCTAATTATTATCATAAGATGGTTTCGCCATTCGTAACAAACTAGCACGCGTCCCAACAGAAAATGCAATATCATTAAGAAGAACACTAGAGGGGCGATGAGGCTCATCATGAATGCGAGCATTTCTCTCCCTCCATATGTAGTAAACTGAAGCTGCAAACGAAATTCAAACTAATAAATGACATAAGAAGCCACCAGTATACTGATCCATCCATTCAATAGTCTGCATCTAATTTTGATAACTCCAATCTAAACCACACATTGCGAACACAATCGTCCAAACCCGGTAAGAGAAAGAGCACTAGAGGAAAAGGTAATCTATGTCCTCCTTAGAACAACCACAGATGACACATCTCGAGCGGGCAGAAATACCAAAACTCATCAGCCTATCCTAAGTAAGAAGGCCACCATGAATAGTCAACCAAAGCAGAAAAGAATGGCGTGAGATGGCCTTACGAAACCACACAATCTGATACCAACGCACCAAAGTACCCATCGTCCTGATAGCATTCCAAGCACTCCTAATTAGAAAAATACCTTTATAATCATCCTCTCAAACCAACTCATCCTCCCTCATACTACAAGGAGTGTAATCCAAAGGTAGGGAATGAGCCAACTCAGAAAGGGCTACAGATCTAGCCGGAGGCCAACACCAAGAAGAGTCTGTGATAACAGTAGCCACTATAGCCATCATATCCAAGCCAGAATCATAGATGACCATCTCAACCATCGTATCCACAATCGGACCCAGAGGATGCCAATTATCAAACCACATAGTCATTTTCACCATTCCAATCCTAAATCTCATCCTCCGACGAGCCCAAGATCGAAGACCAAAAATCTTCCGCCAGCTCTATGAACAATCTCTAAGACAAGACACCTGCCAAAAACTTTGCACACTCAACAGGTGAGACTGAACCCAGGTAGACCAAAAAGATATTTGACTAGAGCAAAGAAACCATAAATGATTAAGAATTACTGCTCTATTCTAAGTTTCCAAACTCATAATCCCAAATCCCCTTCTTCCAAAGGCAAACAAACATTACTCCAAGCCATATTCGATCCAGAAGAAGCAAGCTCACTACCCCTCCAAAGAAAAGATCTCAAAGTCATTTCCACCTTCCTAATAACAGACTTATGCAGGATGAACAAGGAGGACCAATAAACTTGAATAGAGAAAAATATTGACTTGATGAGCTGAAGCCTCCCCGCATAGGAAAAAACCCTACTACTCCAACTCTTGGAACCCCCGATAATATTCTAAATAGGGATAGTACAGTCTGAGGCTCGTAGCTTAGTAGAAATCAAAGAAACCCCCAAATACCTCATTGGAAGCACACCCTCTTGAAAACCCAACACTTGAAGCAAGTGATCCTTAAGAGTTGGGGAAATACCCGAAGAAAAAAGATGACTCTTTGTCGGATTTGGAACCAAACCAGTTAAACTCGTAAACTGCTGAAAACAATCCCTAATTAAAGAGGCCGAGGTCACATCCGCCTTATAAAAATCATCAGGTCATCTGCAAAATAAAGATGGGTGAGACGGACCTTTAAACAACGCCAACGAAACTTGAATCCCTGATCATAAACCATATTCCGTAGTAAATGATGAATACAAAATAAAGCATATTTATTATACGATATGTCAATCATTTTACACTTATAGTTTCACTAATCCTCTTAAATTGTCACATTTGTGAAATAATATCTTAAGTTATGTTTTGAGTGTTTTTATTGTGATTTTTTATCGTATTTGATAGGTACAATACTACTCAGAAGCTCGACACGACAAACCAGACTTTAAAAAAGGAAAAAATTGAAATTCAGCTTCAGCGTCGCGACACGGAAATGACGGCGTGTCATGACCCGCCTAATAAAATAAAGACACCGTCGAACATGCTATTCTCTCAACAAGTGTCCCCATCTTGGCACTTGCGTCATGACACAGAAATGACGGCGTGTCATGACGCGCCTAATAAAATGAAGAAACCACTGAACATGCTATTCTCTCAACATATCTCCCCCATTGTGGAACTTGTGTCGCGATGCGTTGAGCCTTGGAGTCACGATGCGCCGACCAAAATCTGCCTATAAATTGAAGCATCCGGCAAAGGAAATTTTCATACTTTCTTTCTGGATTCCTCTATAGATTTTGGAGAGATAGTGTCTTGTGTGTTTATTTATTTAAAAGCTTTTTGTAATATCTTTTTCTTTCAGTAATAAAATTACGAGTATGTTTAATTACAAATTGAGTAGCTAATTTCTTTTCGCTGGGGTAATGGGTGAAGCTTTTATAATGAAAACTTAGATCAATCTCACATATATTATAATAAATAAATTGTAATCTAATGATTAAAACTTGATTTAGATCTAGATTAATTATTGACAATATTGGTTACCGCCTATATGGCTGGTTTTAACTTGCTACCGCCTATATGGCTGGTTTCATCTTTCCACCGCCTATATGGTTGTTTTATCTTTCTACCGCCTATATGGCTGGTTTTATCTTGCTACCACCTATATGGATGGTTTTATACGATATCACCGCATTTATGGCTGGTTTTATGTTTTTGGCATATTTAGTACTTGGCCGGACTATTTATTGACAGAAATGAATACCGTCTTTATGGCTGGTTCTATATATTGGCATAATTATTTCCTAAGATAAATTAATTAGGTAAGAAGGGTAATTTATATATTATAATTAAGCGAGATTTGTAGATTTGAAATATTAAAAGTGGATCCCCCAACTCCAGCATTTCATCTTTTTACTATATTTTCACTTATACGTTTCCAACAAATCAGACCATTTTCTGTTCGCTCTACTTATCATTTTATTTTGCTAAATCTATTTTATGTGGATGGATCCCGAACTTACCGGGTTATTTTATTAGTTCGACACTCTTATACTTGGGAGTAAAAGACCATTTTTTAAGTGTGTCAAGTCTTTGGCACCGTTGTCGGGGAACATTATTTAGTAGATAGAATAGTTTTTCTTTTTTTCTTTTTCTCTTTCATTTTATTTATTTTAGTTTATTTTTTTTATCTTGTCATTAGTTTCTTTTTTGTAAATATTGTATTTTTTTTTTGTTTTCTTTTTTTCAAGTTGCATGAGACACTGGTCTCGATCATCCAACGGAAGACTAAACAGAAAATCTCCATCACCTTCATCATTCATCACAATGGCTAAAAACCAAATTGAAAATCCAGCTGCCCAAGTTGAAAACCCAGTTAATCAGGAAGAAAATGAGTCTCAGCATGGTGATCCTGATCATCCTAGGACACTCAGACAATTCAAGAATCCCACTAGGACATGATCACCATCTTGCATTATTTTTCCTCCAGAAGCAGCACATTTCAATTTTAAATCGAGTGTCATCAATCTTTTACTCGCATTCCATGATCTAGAATCAGAAAACCCTTATCAGCACCTAAGAGAGTTCGAAGAGTTATGTAACACTTGCACAGACTAAAATTGTAATATGAATATAATTCGGTTTAAGTTTTTTCCCTTTTCTTTAAAGGATAAAGCTAAAATTTGACTACAAAACCTTAGGTCAGGATCCATTAGAACATGAGATAATTTACGAGAGTAGTTTTTTATAAAATTCTTCACCCCCCCCATAGGAAAAATTCCTTTAAGAGAAGAATCACAACATTCACCCAAGAGTCGGGGGAAACACTTTACTACTGTTGGGAGATGTATAAAGAGATGTTAAATATTTATCCACATCAAGGGTTTGAAACATGGAGGCTAGTTGCCCACTTCTACGAGGGTTTAACACCCCAAGGTAGATAAGTAATGGAGATGATGTGTAACAGTGAGTTCAGGGATAAAGATCCCGAAGATGTACTAGATTACCTACAGTTGGGAGATGTATTAAGAGAATACACAACAATGGGATACAATTGGTACCTATGAGCATCTGTAAAACCACAACGATCTGGTAGAGGTATGTTTAACCTTAGGGAAGACCATGACCTTGCTGCCAAGTATACATCTCTGTCTAAAAAAATTGAGGCTTTAGAAACGGGGAAGAGTGATCATGTCAAGTCAGTTCAGGAAGTCATATGTCAAATCTGTAGTCCAAATGAACATGGCACATAAGTTTTCCCATCCTTACCAGCCCTGAAAGAATGTCTCCATGACCAAGTCAGTTCCATAAACACATTCAACAGACCGAATCCAAACCCATACTCACAAACCTACAATTCTGGTTGGAGAAAACATCCAAACTTGATTTAGGGGAATGATAACTAAGCACAATCCTCACACCAACCACCCCAGGTTCACCAAAATTTTCGAAATCCCCAGAATTATGTACCATATATCCGACCACGTAGGAAAACCGTAGAGGATACCTTGAATGCATTCATGGAAAAACAAGAGGCTGTCAATAACCAAAATGCACAAACGATGAATGATTTAAGAGAAACTTTTACAAAAATTACATCCGCATTAACCATTAATGAGAAAGGAAAGTTTCATGCACAACCACAATCTAATCCGAAGATTCATTTAAATTCTCACTATGGTAGTTCTGGAAATCAACACTTAGACCAAGTCAAATCTATTATTACTCTTCGTAGTGGTAAGGACATCCACAGACCTACTCTTGAACCTCGCAAACCTGAGAATAAAATAGATTCAGAGGGTAAGGAATGGGTTGATGAACCATTACCCATCGTTGATAATAATAATTTATCACATACACCTTTATTCCCTCAAGCATTAAAAACTAAGAAATTGAACCATTCCCCAAAAATTTATGAAATATTCAAACAGGTAAAGATCAATATTCCTTTGTTAGATACCATCCAACAGATACCATCTTATGCCAAGTTTCTAAAAGATCTGTGCACCGTTAAAAGAAAACATCAGGTAAGAAAGAAATCTTTTTTAGCTGAACAGTCAGTCAGGGACATTCGTTCTTTTTAGGACATGCATGATTTTATTGGAGGTTCATCAAAAATTTTAGTACCATATCTAGGCCCTTATGTAACCTCCTATTAAAAGATGCAACATTTGAATAGACAGAAGAATGTCAAAAATCATTTGAATCAATTATCAGTCTTTTGACTTCTGTTCCTATTATGCAATCCCATGATTGGTCTTGCCTTTTGAGCTAATGTGTGATGCTAGTGATTATGCGGTTGGTACAGTGCTAGGACAGAGAAATGAAGGTAAGCCGCATGTAATATATTACGCAAGTAGAACTTTAAACAGTGCACAAATGAATTACACTACCACAGAAAAAATAACAATTTGCTGTAATATTTGCATTTGATAAATTTCGATCATATTTAATCAGTTCTTCAATCGTTATTTACTCTGATCATGCTGTTGTTAGATATTTGATGTCTAAATAGGATGTCAAGCCGAGATTAATACGATGGATTTTTTTGCTTCAAGAATTCAATCTCACAATCAAAGACAAGAAATGGGCCGAGAACGTGGTTGCATATCACTTATCGAGACTCACAAACGAGTCACTAATTGATACCACTCCCATCAATGATTCGTTTTCCGGTGAATTCTTATTCTCTGTAAACATAATTCCTTGGTATGTTAATATTGTCAATTTTCTTGCAACAAGAAAGATACCTCTAGACTGGAGCCAACAAGATAAGAGGAAATTTTTGACCGAAGTCAAAAGATTCTACCGGGATGATCCATATCTGTTTAAATGTTGCCCTGATCAGATTTTCAGACGATGAATATCGGACAGTGATATAAGTGGTGTTATTCAGTTTTGTCATTCAGAAGCATATGGAGGTCATTTTTCATCTAAGAAAACCGCTGCAAAAATCTTATAGTGTTGATTTTATTGGCCCACCATTTTTAAAGATACACACACTTTCTGCAAAACTTGCGAAAACTGACAAAAGTTGGGATCCATTTCAAAAAGAAACATTATGCCTTTAAATCCCATCATAGTCGTCGAAATTTTTGATTGTTGGGGGATAGATTTCATGGGCCCATTTCCACCATCATTTGGATTTTTATATATCCTAGTTGAAGTCGATTATGTCTCAAAATGGGTCGAGGCAATTCCTTGTCGGAAAAATGATCACACAACTGTGATCAAATTTTTAAAAGAAAATATGTTGAGTCGATTTAGAATCCATCGGCCCATCATAAGTGATGGAGGTAAACACTTTTGTAATAGACCATTTGAGTCCTTAATGAAAAAGTATGAAGTCACACACAACTTTTCTACCTCTTATCACCCCCAAACAAACGAACAAGTTGAATTAGAAAATAGGGAAATTAAACAAATTTTAGAAAAAATGGTTAACCCAAATCGTAAAGATTGGTCTCTTCAACTAACTGATGCACTCTGGGCATATCGAACAGCTTTCAAAACTTCTTTGGTATTGTCACCCTATCGTCTAGTTTATGGAAAAACTTGTCATTTGCTTGTAGAACTTGAGCATAAAGCATTTTGGGTTATTAAAGAAATCAATTCAAACCTTGAAAATGATGGTCATGAACGTAAATTGAAACTAAATGAACTTGAAGAGTTAATGAATGATTCATATGAGAACATAAAAATTCTTAAAGCTAAAACTAAGGCCTTTCATGATAGTCGAATTTCACGAAAAATATTTGAAGTTGGTCAAAATATTTTGCTTTATAATTCTCGTCTTCATTTATTTCCTGGAAAATTAAAATCCAAATGGAGTGTCCCATTTATTGTGAAAAACGTTTATCCATATAGGGCTATTGACATTGAGAATCCTATGGATGGTGATATATTTAAAGTAAATGGACATCGTCTGAAACTTTTTTTGGAGTGCTCAAAATTTCAATAAATGTTTTTCCTGTCAAACCCAGTATACCTTGATTGATGTAATTTCTTTTATTTTCTGGTTAATATTTCTCTAATTTCCATTTTTCTTAGTTTTGCAGCATTTTTGTTTTTTATTTTTTTCTCACACCCCAGTAAAGCAGCGGATAACAATACTCCGTGACTCAAAGTCGGTTATTTCAGTTTCCTGAAATTACTGATACCCTACAAACCAAAGCATGGAAGAAACTCTAGCAAACCTCTGCAAATATTTTCCTTCTTTTCCCCAAAATGCTCTGAAAAAATTTACAAAGCACACACAGAAAGAATGAGACTTTTTATGATTCATGGTATTCCTTGTGATATTTGTTGGGTAATTGAAGCAAGAGTTCGCTTGGCAGGTGAGTCATCTGACTCCTTCATTCCTTACATGCCTAGTTTAGGGAAAAGCACTTATTCTAAAAAATGAAGAGCTAAATAATTAGGTGTTTGTTATAAGTTTGCACATTGTACATGCAAAACTCGTTATCGTTCTTTAGGAATTGTGTCTGATAATCGTGAAGATAAAATTCAATTCATTAGAGATGGACTGAGTAAGGAACCTTTTGATGATATATCATTGACTCTTGACACGCATCCTAGTGGATATGTTCATCGTGAAATTCGCAGATTACACATACAATTTCAAAAAGAAAGACAGCAATACAGTCTCGAGAATCTGACTTTAAAAGATCATGTTTGCCAATTTATAAGAAAGTTGATGGGAAGCCTATCCTGACCCATGGAGGGTGTTCAAGCCGTTACTGGACGTAAAACTAGAGGAAGATGTAAGCCACAATCACAACTACCAGTATATATATTTTTAAAATTATTGCATTGATTTCCTTTACTTTAAATTACTGTTTTGATTTACTTTTTGCCAACAGTATCTAACCTTTTTGTTCACGATCTATTTTCCTAATAATTGTCATTTTTCAGGTATTAGTGCACTTATTACTCACTCTTTTCAGGATATATAAATTCAGCTCGTCACTTCTCTCTCTTCAACACATCTAGTTAAGATAGATAGCACAAATGGAGACAAGTTCAAAACGACGATTCACTAATATATGTGTGTTTTGTGGAACTAGCTCCGAAACTAAACCAGAATTTGTTGAGGCTGTGAGAGAATTGGGTAAAGTTATAGCAAACAGAAACATGATCTTAGTATATGGCGGTGGCAATCTTGGATTGATGGGGTGTATTTCAAAAGCTGTACAAGAAGGTGGTAGTAAAGTTTTGGGAATCATTCCAAAACCCTTAACAGAGGACAACATCATCGGAAAATCAAATGGAGAAGAATGCATTATCCCAGGTATGTCTGAAAGACTCACTAAATTGATCAATCATACTGATGTTTTCATTGCTTTACCAGGTGGGCTAGGAACGTTGGAAGAAATATTCACAGTTGCGTCATGGGCAAACTTGAATATTCACGAAAAACCCATTGGGCTGTTTAATGTTAATGGATTTTTCGATTTTCTTTTTGTATTTCTTGAAGATGCCAAAAGAAATGGGTTTATTTCAAAATCGGTAAGAGATATCTTCCTAACTGTAAGAAAAGCCGATGATTTAATTGACCAACTCTTAGCATATGAACTAAGAATCGACCATATTCTTTCCATGTTGAACTGATCTGGTAACGATCGTGGAAAAAGGCACAAAGTAAACCTGGACCTTAATCTGTAATCTTTAGTTGTAGTTGAACTATCAATTTCACAATAACCAGGTAATATCTTCTAAACTCTACTTCTCTTTCTTTAAACATTGGGGAAAATGTCTCATTTTGGTTGGGGGAGATAATAGTTTACTAGATAATTGTCATGTTTTTTCATTGATTTTTTTTAAATTGATGTTTTTATTTTTTTAAAAAAAAGTTTGTGCTTTGTTGTTATTTTGTGTGTACGAATATATACATATATATACACACAAACTAACAACAAATTTGTTTTCTAAACCAAATAGAATTGTTGTTCAGAGGTGGTTGTGTAAGGAGTTTTCACTCCTGATATGCATCTCAATATAATTCTTAATAAGTTATTTGTTGTTCCTTTCTTTTTGAATCATTTAAATTTGTGAATTCTCCATAACATTGATTAAATTTGATCTTTATATGCTCATCTGACAAATATTATCAACAACATGGTAACATAAGATCATGGGTGGTAAGTAAAAATTCTGTAATATTCAGTTCTCTAGTCTGTTGGAGGTAACACCTAAAGGCAATGAAATTTATAAAAAAATAAGAGTTTGAATAAAGTTCGTTTTCGTAGCCTTTTTAACTCGAGAAATTAAGTATGTAGGGGTGTCTTAACACTTAGTACCCTAATGACAACTGGCCTGGGAATTACTGGCCCAAAGCTCGTTACAAGGGTTAAAAAGAAAGCTTAAGGGAATCAGACACTTTTTTTATCTGAGATCCTAGCAATTAAGTCCGTATGGGTGTTTTAACACCTAGTGTCCTAAAACCAACTGGTTTGGGAGTCACTGGCCCAAAGTTCGATACATGGATTAAAGATATGTTTTGGATATTTTTTTATTTGAGATCCGAGCAATTAAGTCTGTAGGGGTGTCTTAACACCTAGTGCCCTAAAACCAACTAGTTTGGGAGTCACTAGCCCAAAGTTCGATACATGGATTGAAGATATGTTTATAAATAAACTTTCACTGCCAAAAAATGTGTAAACTCTAATATAATTTTATGACAAAAAAATTACTCTCTTTTCAACAAATACTTGTGATATTGTGGGCACAATATATTGATTAATACCTTGTTTTATGAGTATATGGAAGAATGGTAAAAAGTGCAGGAGAAGTCATTTATTTGATCATTTAGAAAGAAAGAAAACAATTGTTAACTTAGATAAGAATTTTTCTTTTAAGATTCCGCTTGAATTACTAGAGACAAGTAATAAGTTGATTGGGGGTGTGATGAATACTAAAAAATACATATTTATTATACGATAAGTCAATCAATTTACACTTATAGTTTCACTAATCCCCTTAAATTGACACATTTGTGAAATAATATTTTAAGTTATGTTTTAAGTGTTTTTATTGTGTTATTTTATGTTATTTGATAGGTAAAATACTGTTCGGAAGCTCGACAGGACAAACCAGACTTGAAAAAAGGCAAAAATGTAAATTCAGCTTCCGAATCGCGACAAGAAAATGACGGCGCGTCGCGACGCGCCTAATAAAACAAAGACACCTCCGAACGCTATTCTATCAAAACGTGTCCCCATCGTGGCACTCGCGTCACGACATGGAAATGACGGCGCGTCGTGATGCGCCTAATAAAATGAAGACACCATTGAACGCGCTATTCTCTCAACACTTGTCCCCATCATGGAACTCTCATCGCGACGTGTTGAGCCTTGGTGTCGTGATGCGCCGACCAAAATCTGCCTATAAATTGAAGCGTCCAGTAGATGAATTTTTCATAATATCTTTATGGATTCCTCTATATAT